>CM049826.1:32087493-32132493 GCA_027422435.1 Schizopygopsis pylzovi | reverse complement strand
CTCAATCGCCTCATTATCTAGCACCCAATTAAAGCAGTTCTTTGCTATGGGAGCATTCCCAAAACTACTGCTAATGAAACAGAAATGCCATTACAGCTGTCATAACAATATTGCAGATGCACTGAGAAAAGACAAGCCACAAACAGATGAGAGATCTCAACACACCATCTTCAACTAAATGATTACAAATCTGCCCGTGTCCAAATAAAGATCAAGTTTGCTAAATTAACTTTCTGAGTCTAAAATCAAACTGAAGGATAATCCATGAGGCGTGAGTGAGGTGGTCATTAAGAGATGCAAAAACACAATATTTCAATCGTCAGCTAAAGACAGAGACCCATGGAATGTGCAGAAATCATATCTAAATATTATATTTGTATTGTAATAAATTTCCCAGGGAAAGCAAGAGCTGATAAAAATGTAGAAACTGTAACTTGAATGCAATGTAAGTCGCTTTGGATAAAAGCGTCTGCTAAATGCATAAATGTAAATGTAAATATTTAAGCTAATTTTATTACAATTTAAGCAACCAATAAAAGCAGAGCACTCGTTTTTATCAGTTTGATTTTCCATAACTTTTCTATCACCATTTCAGTCTTGTATGTTTCTGCACTTCCCAAATTAGTTTTATTAAATTAGAATAATGTTTTAGTAAAACTATGTCAAACGACTAAATGTTTTTTCTAAAGATCACACTAACAGACCTGCACACTAATGTTCAAACGTCTGGGGTCAGTACTATGCTTCAAAATAAATTAATGCTTTTATTCAGTACGGACATAGAATTGATCAAAAGTGACAGTGGAAACTTTTATAATGTTACAAAAGATTTTTGTTCCAAATACATTTATATTAATCAAAGAATCCTGAAAAAAATGTATATCCCCGTTTCCACAAAAAATATGAAGCATTTGTATATGAACATATGAAACTATTATCAACACTGATAATAATCAGAACTGTTTCTTAACAGTAAGAAGGCCATTACAAGGAAATGGCTCAGCATCTGTATGTGAATGGCAGGAAATTGTAAATGATGTGTACAATATAGAAGTGCTGACCCTTTCCTTAAGACAACAATCTACAATAATTCCATCATGCTGGGGGAAATGGTTAAGAAAAGACTATATTTAATTGGTTACCTATGTACGATTTTATTATTATTATTTTTATTAATGGTGCTTGCCATATATGGCAAGGCAACATTAGTGTTATCCGCCATTTCCAAATTCCACTTTTTTTCGGCGCGCTACTCCTCCCGCAGTTTTTGTCACAGAGCCATGAATGAGGTGTCAAAACGTGCGGCCTAATCGGGAATGGTGTGCTATGACTTTTATAAGCGATCGGGGGTACGATGTTCGCCCCAGGGGCGAAATAGCGGCCAAAAAAAATGCATAGACTTAACATTGCGAAAAACTTTGACGCCTCGTAGCTCAGAGAGTGGATTTCACAGAAATGTGAAATTTGCCACATTTGAAGAGGCTGGCAGGCTCTGTAAGACCATACCTCAAAATGGGGTAAAAGTTGCACCCCTGGGGGGCAGGAGCATCCGAGACAAGGGGGCGGGCTCATTTGACTCAGACGACCAATCAGCATCTCAGGATCATTGTGAAGCTATCAAGCCACGCCCCTAGCAACCATTTAGAGCACCTTAGCAACACGTCCCATAGACTTCCATTGAAAGAGATCAAAGGGATATCTCAGGATAGAAATGTCATAGAAACATGAGGGTGGGCTCGTTTGACTCGGGGCAGCAAGCAGCCAATCCTGAATCACCTCAACACTCACTGGCCAAGCCCTAGCAACCATTGTCGAGCACCTTAGCAACCAAAATTCACAGAGGAATATCTTCCATTCTGAATGTCACAGAGGCGTGGGAGTTGGTTTATATCATTCATACTGACAAGAAGCCTTTGGAGTATCGTGATTGCTAGCTGCCAAGCCACTCCCTAGCAACCAAACAGAGTACCCTAGCAACCGTTTTGCAAGACCTATATCTCTGCATCAGAACATCGTATAGAGATGGGGGTTGGTTTATACATTCACACTGACTTTGGAGCTTCATGATTGGCAGCTGCCAAGCCACTCCCTAGCAACCAAACAGAGTACCCTAGCAACCGTTTTGCAAGACCAATATCTCTGCATCAGAACATCGTATAGAGATGGGGGTTGGCTCTTTTGACTCATGCTAGCAAACAGGACTTGCTACATGCTACACATGCTAGCAGTGAATAGCTACATGCTAATAGCGCTTAGCTAAGTGCTAAATCATGCCAATAAAATGCTACAAACTCCATAGTAACCATCTGTGACAACTACCAACCACCTAGTAACACCATAGCAACCACCCAGATTACCCTAGCAACCGCCTAGCAACGCCCTAGCAACCACCAAGAACAACCTAGCAACACCCTAGCAACCACCCAGAACACCCTAGCAACCGTCTAGCAACCACCCAGAACACCCTAGCAACCACCTAGCAACACCCTAGCAACCACCCAGAACACCCTAGCAACCACCTAGCAACACCCTAGCAACCACCCAGAACACCCTAGCAACCGCCTAGCAACCACCCAGAACACCCTAGCAACTGCCTAGCAACACCCTAGCAACCACCCAGAAAACCCTAGCAACCACCTAGCAACCGCCTAGCAACCACCCAGAACACCCTAGCAACCGCCTAGCAACCACCTAGAACACCCTAGAAACCACCTAGCAACACCCTAGCAACCACCCAGAACACCCTAGCAACCACCTAGCAACACCCTAGCAACCACCCAGAACACCCTAGCAACCGCCTAGCAACCACCCAGAACACCCTAGCAACCGCCTAGCAACACCCTAGCAACCACCCAGAAAACCCTAGCAACCGCCTAGCAACCACCCAGAACACCCTAGCAACCGCCTAGCAACACCCTAGCAACCACCCAGAACACCCTAGCAACCACCCAGAACATCCTAGCAAACGCCTAGCAACGCCCTAGAAACCACCCAGAACACCCTAGCAACTGCCTAGCAACACCCTAGCAACCACCCAGAACACCCTAGCAACCGCCTAGCAACCACCTAGAGCACCCTAGCAACTGCCTAGCAATGCCCTAGCAACCACCCAGAAATCCCTAGCAACCGAATAGCAACCACCCAGAGCACCCTAGCAACCGCCTAGCAACCACCCAGAACACCCTAGCAACCGTCCAGAACACCCTAGCAACCGCCTAGCAACGCCCTAGCAACCACCCAGAACACCCTAGATAGACTGTCAACTAGTCTTTAAATATCATCCCATAAACTGTATGAGTCAAAAAAGCCGAACTCCATGTTTCTACTAAAACCATGAATAAGCCATATCTCAGCACCAGAACATCGTACAGACATGGTTGTTGGCTCGTATTCAATCATGTACATTACCCTAGCAACCGGGTGGTGTTTTTTGCCACTGCAAGCACCATTTCACATTTTCTTCTGGAAATGTACATTCTAGTATTTTAATTATTATTAATGGTGCTTGCCATATATGGCAAGGCAACATTAGTGTTATCCGCCATTTCCAAATTCCACTTTTTTTCGGCGCGCTACTCCTCCCGCAGTTTTTGTCACAGAGCCATGAATGAGGTGTCAAAACATGCGGCCTAATCGGGAATGGTGTGCTATGACTTTTATAAGCGATCGGGGGTACGATGTTCGCCCCAGGGGCGAAATAGCGGCCAAAAAAAATGCATAGACTTAACATTGCGAAAAACTTTGACGCCTCGTAGCTCAGAGAGTGGATTTCACAGAAATGTGAAATTTGCCACATTTGAAGAGGCTGGCAGGCTCTGTAAGACCATACCTCAAAATGGGGTAAAAGTTGCACCCCTAGGGGGCAGGAGCGTCCCAAAGTTGCCCCATTGACTTTCTATGGTGTAGGACGGCCCATAAAATGGGCCGTCCTATACCATAGAAACCGCTTTTCAATTGAACATAACTCTGGATCACAGTGTCATAGAGACAAGGGGGCGGGCTCATTTGACTCAGACGACCAATCAGCATCTCAGGATCATTGTGAAGCTATCAAGCCACGCCCCTAGCAACCATTTAGAGCACCTTAGCAACACGTCCCATAGACTTCCATTGAAAGAGATCAAAGGGATATCTCAGGATAGAAGTGTCATAGAAACATGAGGGTGGGCTCGTTTGACTCGGGGCAGCAAGCAGCCAATCCTGAATCACCTCAACACTCACTGGCCACGCCCTAGCAACCATTGTCGAGCACCTTAGCAACCAAAATTCACAGAGGAATATCTTCCATTCTGAATGTCACAGAGGCGTGGGAGTTGGTTTATATCATTCATACTGACAAGAAGCCTTTGGAGTATCGTGATTGCTAGCTGCCAAGCCACTCCCTAGCAACCAAACAGAGTACCCTAGCAACCGTTTTGCAAGACCTATATCTCTGCATCAGAACATCGTATAGAGATGGGGGTTGGTTTATACATTCACACTGACTTTGGAGCTTCATGATTGGCAGCTGCCAAGCCACTCCCTAGCAACCAAACAGAGTACCCTAGCAACCGTTTTGCAAGACCAATATCTCTGCATCAGAACATCGTATAGAGATGGGGGTTGGCTCTTTTGACTCATGCTAGCAAACAGGACTTGCTACATGCTACACATGCTAGCAGTGAATAGCTACATGCTAATAGCGCTTAGCTAAGTGCTAAATCATGCCAATAAAATGCTACAAACTCCATAGTAACCATCTGTGACAACTACCAACCACCTAGTAACACCATAGCAACCACCCAGATTACCCTAGCAACCGCCTAGCAACGCCCTAGCAACCACCCAGAACACCCTAGCAACCACTGCAAGCACCATTTCACATTTTCTTCTGGAAATGTACATTCTAGTTATTATTATTATTCTCCTCTTGTCTCTCTGTTCATTTTATATGAATCTAAATCATTTTGAATCCTAATCAATAAACTGTGTCAGATATGTAACTCTTAACATAAATTTGTATGGCAAAATCTGATCAAAATCGAAATATTAATGAATACAGTACAAGTTGTATTTGGTGACCGTTTGTATGTATATGTCTATTATGTTTATAAGTTGATATTAAGAATGTGTTATCTTGTTCTGTATTTGTTTGGAAACAAATTGAGAAAAAAAAGAAGTAAAAAAAAAAGATAAAATAACTGTTTCTTAAGAAGCAAATCGGCATATTGCAATGATTTCTGGAGGATTAGGGTTCACTGAAGACTGGAGAAATGCTGCTCAAAATTCAAGAATTACAGATCACAGGAATTTCACATAATTAATGTTGCTATTGTGTTTTTAATCAAATAAATGCAGCCTTGGTTGGTGCCAATAGCCTAGAGAGCAGCATACTGACATATAACGCTGTTGCATTGTGGGCAACTCGATTTCAAATCCCGGTTTGAGGACCTTTCCTGATCCAACCAATTTTATAAAAATTATAATAATAATAATAAACGCAGCCTTGCTGACCCCAAGAGACTTCTTTCAAAAACAAAGCGAGTGAGTGTGTTACGGTTATTCTAAGCATTCCTCACAGATCAGATTAAATAGAATAAACATACAGTGCATTCACTCATGAAATGGCTCTGAGTGGCCCATGAAAGAAGAATACGCAATTTCTCGTAATTAGTAGATTTATAACACTGCTCGTTGTTTTACCAGCTAGTTTCAAGGACCTCATGAAACGTCCCTGTAAAACTGAAGGTTGATTGTCTCCATTACCTCGGCACACGAGATGGCTCACTAACAGCCTGACAGCTCACGTTTCAATTCACACAGATGAATTCAAAAATACAGCAGCTGAAATATCACCTTGAAAATGTAGCTTTTGCTCATACAAACACCAAACCCTAATAAACTTTGGCATGTTACTCATCCCACACCTAGACGTGAATGATGAAAGGTGCTCTATTACTTCTCAAGGTGATCAGACTAGGGATATTCACCAGGAAGATGCTAAAAAAGACAAATACTCAACACTGTAGATAGGTTATTTTGACCTAGCAAACACCTAGTACACCCTAGAAACCTATAAGACCTTACGACAGCATTGTGGCTGTGGTCTGGTTTTCTATAGAAAATGTAAAAATGTAGTTTAACATTAAATATGACTGAAACGTTAACAAATTTGTCAAGTGGTTGAACAAAAGTAGTACCGACAATAAGCAAATATACAGAACTAAGTCTCGAAAGCAACCAAGCCGATCTCTTTGCATGTGTGTAACGTCTGCATATAAGCTTGCATTCTGCTCAATCTCAAAATGAAAGGTTTATCTGAAACAAACAAAGGACGCAATGTCAAGGCAAATCAGGCGAGTCATCTTTAATTTGAGAATCCAATATTCTCAACACTAAAGCAACAGCTTCAGGCTGAACTCGTCTGAGATAAGAACGCTGCCGGTGATAAATAAAATGAAGCAGTTTGTGTGCTTTGACTGGACGGAGAGAAATGCAGCATTGTGGCGTTTGCTTGAGCTGGAACCGTCTAGAACAAGGATGTCAACAGCTGCTTAATTAATGAGTGATATCACAGAATATTACGCATGAGCCAATGTACACAATTTCACCATCACTGATTGAATCGATTTATTTCATGCTTTGAAAATGAAAACGGTCCATGGGGAAATCAAAGTATAAAATGTAGGACATATAGCACTTTTCCTTTGCCATTATATTCAAGCATATACACAGATTTAATTTCAAGCATCTTCATTTCATACATCTCAAACTGCTTTTTAAAGGACTGTGAACACCTTAATCTTGTACAATTTTCCAGTTTTTCCAGTTTTCCTGCAATCAATCTCAGGAAATGAAATACATAACGGCTTGAAATCCATTATCACTGTACTTTATATCCACTAAAGCAAGGCATGCAGAAGCAATGATGCCGGTTTTAATGTTTGAAGCTTATTTCTGCACTACAAATCTACACCTACACAACTTAATTCAGTGTACTTTTATATGGATTTTGGGATATCAGATAAAATGTTGAATGGAAACACTAAGATGATTATAGGCTAAATATCCCAAAATGTGCATCAGTTATCACACTCTTGAGGAAGATTGCACAAATTACAATAGCAACATTTTAACAAATACATTCATTAATGTGTATTAAACAAAGATGTGATTTGTTGAAACAAGTCATGTGACTGTATAATTCACTCATACAGCATCACAAATGTAACTTATTCTGAAATGCTGATGCCAAAGAGTAAAAACCGGGGTAAAACAAACTAATATATAGGCTACTAATATATAAAAATGTACCGAATGAATTGGTTGAGTGAATGATTCAATGACTCAAAAACTTCCTAAAGACAGCCTTTTGGTTCATTCTAGAATGAATCAGTGTAGGGCTGTGCGGTATATCGAGTTTGTACGATATAATTTTTTATAAGCGATACAGTACGAGGCAATACCGTTTATATAGATTTACAGTAGTTTGAAACAAGCACATCTGAAATAAATATCTAGCGGAGGACTGAACTGCTGTGGAGAAAGTGCTTAATACAATTTGTTATAAACATGTGACAAGCTTTATATTGAGAGATTTAAATAACTCGTATAATATAGTAGCCTATAGGGATGCGCGGTATACCGGTACTGTAAAATTACCGGTATTTATTATATTTCAAACGGTACGATATCATAATTTTGCACAATTCGGTATTTCAAAAAACATATATGTTTAGTATGTTAACATTATGCATTAAACACACACCTAACATTAACCAAGATTAATAAATACTATATATATGATGATCAATCACTTTTAATTTTTTTCAGTTCACTTATTTTTTGAGTCTGGTTATTTGTCACCTATGGTATCGATACCGAGGTATTACATTCTGGTATCGTACCGAAGCCAAAATTATGGTATCGAGCCATCCCTAGTAGCCTATAGTTTATAGTTTCAGTTTAAAGCGACTCAGACTTTAAGACTGTGTGTGCTGCTGACAGAGAAGCGCTGTTTAATGTGTTTGAAATGTGCTGTTTTCCTGAATGCATAACTTACATTTCACAGGTATATTCTCCATCTGTAAATGTTAGAAAGCCATGGAAATATTTATATTTTGCTGTCAGAAGTAGTGAATGAGCTTTTGTTTTTCGATTCTCTGCTAAACTTCACAGACTTCATTTAGAACGAGCGGCGCATGCGTGCCAAACAGACAGAGCTCAATGAAATAGATTATAACTCTAATAACTCTAAAATAACTCTAAAATATACATTTTGCCAAAATATTTGTACACTGATAAATGTAATTGGTGAGCTTACTAAAATGATTAAGTAAACTTAACTCATTTTATTAAGTTTGTTGACATTACTTAGTTTAACTAAGTAATTCCAACTTTTTCCCCACACAAAGTGCTTAAACTCAACTTGTTCATTTAGCTCAACTTAAAAGTTTAAGTATTGTGAATGCACCAGATATACAGTAGGTGGCGGTAATGAGCTCAGTGAGAGCTCATTAATTGGACGAAGAAGAAGAAGACTGCACATGCACTTGGTTCAGATAGCAGGTTCATTAATTTGCACGTGGCTGGATAAGATGATGATGAGGTAAGTCTCATTTTTTTATAGTTTAACTGCTACATTTTCATTACAAAATAGCAATATACCAATCAAAGTTTATAAACAGTAGTATTTTGTTAATATATTGATATAAAATCGATGGATGACGTTGGATTGCTCTTAGCAATCTAATAATTGGTAATCGTCTCGCTTTAAAGTTAAACGTGTTTTAGGTCAACAGACAAGTTACAGAGGTGGATAGAGTAACAAAAACTTACTTAAGTAAAATACAAGTAATTGTGTAAATGATTAGTTGAAGTTATAGTCTTAATAATTACTTGAGTAAAAGGAAAAGGTATGCAATGGAAAAGTAAAAAGTGTATAATTAGTGTTGATGTCGTTTAAATATATATATATATATATATATATATATATATATATATATATATATATAACAACTGTTTTCAGATTAATGACGGACGAGTGAAGCTCTGTACATGTGTAACGTTACTCATACCCGCAATTTAACATTTGAGCATAGTATACAGGATTTTTGCCTTCTGTTCTAAAATACAATAATGTGTAAGGTTATATATTCTGCAAGCACGTGTGTCTAAGCGACATTGTTTTTTTCTTAACCCTCTGGTCTTCTTCGTAAATGGGTCACACTTAGCTTCCTCCCAGTCAAAAAAGACCGAAGCCTTAAAATGTAACTGTGGCGAGCAGGTCGAGGGACCTGAGAGAAAGGCGCGAGACCGGTGCGTCGAGCAGGTGTTGCTAATTAGTAATCGCGCAACCGGTCTCGCGCCGTTCTCTCAGGTCTCTCGACCTCGTCTTGCTCACCACAGTAACTTTTGTTTTTCCCAGGAAAACCAATGAAATATATTTTTGTTCTATAATATTTTCTCATTATTATTTAGAATTTTTAAAGATTTTTATGATACTGTGCATTAATTATATAATTTTTATGAGCTATTTTTTCCATTTAGAATTAATATATATATTTTTATTTTATTTTAATTATAAAATTTAGTTATTTGCTGATAAATACAATTTCTTTTTTTTCATAATCTATAAAATAATGTACTGCAATGTGTCAAAAACATCATACAGCTCATGAAACATTCACAGATCACTGAAAATGGCACTTCATTTTTTACAGCATATTATTACAATTAAAATGAGCCCAAAATGAACATAATCTATTGCTTTTATGACAAGATATTCTTCATGGAGAAACAATTGCCCATGAGGGGGCATCAAAGACTGTACAAAAAGGCTATCTCTGTTCCAAATGCTGTAACTTTTGATTCCTTTATCCAAATTTTTTTTTTTACTTTTATCCAGATGCAGCTAACATGTAGGGGGACTTCACTAAAAAAGAATTTTCCTCCTACCTTATTTCCTTCCTGAGTTATTCCATGACAAATAAGAAAGATATGCAAAATCATAATACAAATTATATATATATTTTGTGTTTTATCCGCAGTTTCTCTGCAGGACAATGTCCAAATGTAATCTAATTTATATTTTCAAAAATTTAAAAAGAGTTCTTTCAAACGATACCTACCTTTTGACTCTCCTTGCTATAGTGTTGGAGTTATTATGATTATATCGTTTTTATATAGTTTGGAGCAAAATTTGCTGTTTCAGTCTTACCAGTTCATTTCTCTGTGTGTGTGTGTGTGTGGGGGGGGGAGGATGTCTTATTTGCACTCTTGATGTTTTAGAGTGTTACCCCTTCATTGCTGTACACTTTTTTTCTGCACAGTGGCAGATTTGTAGTTTGTACCACCAAAAGTTTCTCTGAGTTTTCGTATTTCTTTGTATTTACCATTCATTTCCTATGGCGGTCATTTTTGACCGGGAGGAAGCTAAGTGTGACTATTTTTTTTACGACCCTTTAACATATCTGAATCATGTCCATGATTTTCTTGTGTGTTCACATAGCTAATACAACAAAAGGCACCAAGTTTCACCCCCCTCCGATGAAGCAAAAAAATTAAAAACGTACAAGTTTTCGGTCATTTTTGACCGAAGAAGCCCAAGACTAAAAACTCATTCTGATTTTAAGAACCTCAAGTGCCTTCAGACCATATACTGGACAAATAAGTGATTCGTGAGCCAATTTAGATCGTCTTTTTCTGTTGTGTTTTCAGTTATCGGCAAAGAATCGATTCAAAGGAATTGACCCGAAAAATCATTAATTTAAAGCCTTAAAATGCAAAAGAATGTTAAATAAGAGATGTGCTGCAAAGAAAACAATATTTTATGCAAGTTTTTAAAGTGGATGCTAAAAATAATGTTTTTACAAATTGCTTGTTACCATTAATCCATATACTTTTAACTCTGTTAAATTTTTTTTTGCAGAAAAAAAGTTTGTTTCTTTGAAGAGCGCAGTGGACATGCAGTGGAAGTGTAAGTTTTGTGTTTATTTCTGTGAAAAGAGAGCTCTGCTATTGAAGCATTATCGGATTAAACATGGAAGCTATGCAAGAACCAATCAAATTCCTTGTCTTCACACAGACTGTTTGTGTTCTTTTAAATCATTCAATGCTCTAAAAGTGCATTTAACAAGAAATCACTCTGAAAATGCAAAACAAACAAGTGGATCAGAACCAACACCTTTGATATTTCATTGTCCTCTCTGTGAATTTAAAGAACCCTGCACAGAATCCTTGTTTTTCTGCCATTTGCGTCAACATCTGAAAAATAATGAAATGGTTCAGTGCCCATACAAAGACTGCAATTTTGAAAGCAGAATTTATTCCACATTTAATGCTCATAAAAGTAAGCAACACCAGTTTAGCACTCAGAGGAACTTCAAGCCCAACATTTTAGTGGAGTTGCAAAATATTGCTGCCGATTTACAGCAAGATGTTACACAAAGTACAGCTTCTTGCTATGATTCAGTTGATTCTACAGAGTTTGGCCAGGATGAATATGAAGAAGGTGACCCAAATCAAAGTCTGGATGATTTACAGAGACAACTTAAGCATAATTTAGGATTGCTTTTCCTTCAGATGCAAACCATTCTGCATATATCTGATGCAGCAGTACAAGAAGTAATACAACAAATTACTCAGATTTTTCTTCTGTCAAGGCCCCTTTTGAGCAATGGCATTCAGCAGATTTTAAATCAACATGAAATCACTTATAGTGATAATGTTTTGAAAGACATTGTGAAAGTTGTCACAGAGAATAATCTGATCTTAAAAATGACTGAGTCTGGTGAGCCTCTATCTACCATCAGTAAAAGAGCATCATAATTTGAGAAAGAATTTCCAATAGTTATGCCAATAGAATACAAACTCGACAAAGAATCACAGTCTTTTGCATATGTGCCAATCTTGAACATGTTACAGCTGCTTTTAAACAGATCAGAGGTCCTTGATAAAGTTCTTGCTCCTGATGGCAGTGCATGTGGAATTAGCTCTTACAGAGATGGCACTAACTACTCTGAGAATCCTTTTCTGATGGCAGAAAAATTTAGGATTGTACTTACCCTCTACACGGATGAATTTGAGATTGCCAATCCTCTTGGCACTTCAAAAAAGAAACACAAGATGTTCAGTGTTTACTGGGTCCTTGCCAATCTTCCCTCTAAGTATCGGTCTTCTCTTCATGCAATTCAGTTGGCAATCTTATGCAAAGCTAGTGCAGTGAAACAGTATGGATATGAAAAAGTCCTATACCCTCTTGTTCAAGACCTGAAAACATTAGAGAAACATGGCATCTTTGTAGAGCGCTTAGGAGAATGTGTATTGGGAACTGTTCTCTTGTGTGTCTGCTGATAACCTTGGTGCCCATTCCTTGGCAGGATTCCAAGAGAGTTTCATTGTGGAACACCCCTGTCGCTTCTGTATGGTGAAGAAGAGCGAAATCCAACAAAGACAGGTACGGACAGGAGCATTTGAATCCAGGACCAAGCTAAATCACGACAGGCAAGTTGAAGAAGTTTTAAAAGATCAGAGTTTGGTTAAACAGTATGGTGTGAAAGCTAGTTGTGTCTTGAGAGAGCTAGACTATTTTCACCCTGTCGGCGGCTTTCCACCTGACCTCATGCATGATCTCTTAGAGGGTGTCATACCCGTTGAAATGGCAGTGTGTCTTAAAGATTTGATCAACAAAAAGTACATTACTCTTGACTACTTAAACAGAACAATCAAGCAGTTTCCATACAAATTCATGGACAAGACTGATCAGCCTCAAACTATTCCAATTGCCTTTGCCTCTAGAGGCACAATTGGTGGTAATGGCCATGAAAATTGGGCACTTCTAAGACTTCTTCCCCTCATGATTGGATTTGATATCCCAGAGAACGATCCATCATGGGAGATTTTAATGCTTTTGAAAGACATTTTGGAACTGGTGACGTCCTTCAGATTCACTGAGGAAACTATTGATTTCCTTGGGGATAAAATTTCAGAGCACAGAGGTTTGCTTTTAACAGCATTTCCTCATTTTGCATTGCGTCCCAAACACCATTACATTGAGCATTACCCACAACTTATACGAACGTATGGGCCTTTAAGAGATGTCTGGACAATGCGTTTTGAAGGCAAACATAAGTTCTTCAAGCAAATAATTCGTGACACAAAGAATTTCAAAAATGTCTCTCAAACTCTGGCAGTCCGACATCAAAGAATGATGGCGTACCACATGGATTCATTTTCTTTTTTCAAACCTTCTGTGCAGATGGAAAAAGTTGCAATTACACTGATTTCATCTTTTCCTGAGAATGTTCAGAATGTTCTACAGAACAACTTTGGTGCTCAAAGCACTGTCCTTGTTACATCCTCAGTATGCATTGATGGCATTAAGTACTGTCCAGATGTAGTTGTTTCTGATGGCTCCTGTTCAGGTCTTCCTGATTTCAGGCAAATTGTTAAAATTGTAGTCATCAACACAGATGTTTTGTTTGTGTGCAAAGAACAGACAGCGTGGTACACCGAGCATCTGCGTTCCTATGAATTGTCCAGCCATGTACCACTTATGTCAGTCATTATGCTGTCTGATTTGAATGACTTGTTTCCACTGCCAACCTACAAAATACAAGGCAGGATATTTGTTACAATTAAACATTTCATCTTGTGCTGAATATTGTCTTGGGTCTAATACTGAAAATTGTGGAACGTGTCAAAATTATTTGTTTTCTCAAATTATTTTTAGGTCCACATGACATAATGGAGACACAAACTGTTTTAAGAGTGATTGTGACTGACAATGATATTCGGAAGGTCACACTTCCTAGCAAACCACAAACCCTGGACTCCCTGATTGAACAGCTTGGGCAGCATCTTGATCTTCCATACACGTTCTCTCTTCAGTATGAAGACGCTGATTTTAACAATGCACTTGTTAACCTTACTGACATTGCAGATTTACCTGAGAAGCCCACTTTGAAGGTAATCTCTCTCGTGACATCACCTACACCGAGCCAGGCCGACACCGATATTATTTCTGTTACCTCTCAAAAAGAGTCACCTCTTACACGCCAGGATCCGTGGCCAGAAACATTTGAAATTCCCAGCTTTTCCGTGGATGTGGAATACAGACTGCGCCAGGGAAACCTCTTGTTTATGAGAGATAAGACATACTTGCAAGTTCCCAGGGACATGAAACATGAAGTGCTTGAAAAGCTTGCTGAGGCTATGTACAAATTTAAAGCATATCCCCGTGAAGAAGATTTCAATGATGTTGCATCGGCACTTGTCAAAAAACATCCATGCCTTTTTGAACCAGGCTCCTCCACTGGATGTAACGGATGGAAAAACAGTATAAAGTTTAAAATGGGTAATTACAGGAGCAAACTACGGAGAGCTGGATGCACCGATGTTCTTGTTAATTCAATGAAAAGAGGGAGCCAAGATTCTCCAAGAAATATCAAGAAACCCAAACGATTCGAGATCAATTTTCTACCCAATATGCCTTCTGGTGAAAATGAAAGCAGCATGGAATCAAAACGATTAGAAATTGTGGAGGAAATGAAGAAACGACATCCAAGTTCTACACTGATAGCACAGTACATGGACACAACTTTTTCGCTAAGAAGAAAAGAGTTGGTTGAAAAGGAGCCTTCAGTAAAAGAGACTTTACAAAGATGGCCAGCACTCTTCAGGGAAAGTCAGGTAATTAAGACACATTTTATCTAGGCCATGTAAAAATGTTTTAAGTCTTAATGAGTTGTTTCTTTTGTTCTCCTTTTCGTAGATTATTGCTGAGTTCAACCGGATCACAAGAAAAACCTCAAGCAAGAATTCTTCTCAGTCCTTGATAAACATACTTCTCGTTTTCTGGAAGTTTTCGAATCCAAGAAAGGCACAGCTGGAAAAAAGCTCTCGGAGTATCTAATGCAAATGAAGTCTGCAGTAAGTGTGTTTTTTTTTTCTTTTAACAATAGTGTAAGTCCATTTGTCAACTTTAAAGTTATCTGTTCCCCTTCATGGGAACTCGAACTGCGTCCCCTAGGGGTCGCTACGGGGAACGCCCTCAGCGTGACTCGGTCTGAAGATACATATGAAAAAACACCACCTGTTGGCCGGCGACAGCCCATGACGTCACTACCGGCGTACCACAATATAAGTGCCGCCGGGAGGATACATCATCAGCTTTTTCGTCTTCACTGACTGGTTTGTTTGAAGCGTGCAGAGTGAATCTGGTAAGAGTACAGTTTTCTAACTCTACTATGGCGAGCACTAGCAAGGCGTTTAGGAAGTGTGTGGATCCGTGTCCTCGTTATTTGACACCCGATGACACACACGACTGTTGCGTCTTTTGTTTGGGCATGGAGCACGCACGCGATGTCCTTGAGGGGGCGGTTTGCGTGCGTTGTGAGCGGCTCTCTATGAGGAAGCTCAGCTCTCGCCTGTCCCTCTTTTCGAGGAAAGAGGGGCAGCCGTCTGCTTCCCGCGATTCAAGACCCACCGTTGCCGAGGCACGGAGGCGAATGAAATCGTGGGGTTCGAAGTTGGTGGTGGCCGATAAGCTGGAAAGGGACCGCCCCCTTTTCGCGCGTCGGCCGAGAACGAGAGTGAGCTGCTGGATTGTGATGATGCGATCTTTCTGACATCATTAGATGCAGCAGCTAGTGCTCCGCTGCATATGAACGAGTTTTGGAGGTTATGGATTATAAAAATAAATTTAAATAACCCCCAGCTCGAGTGAGCCTTCCTTTCTTCATAAATCTCGATGTGGAGGTTGAGAAGGAGTGGGAAAAGCTAGTTTTTTCTCGTATTCATAGGTTTCAGCATACTAGTTATGCTGACACTGAGGGGATGCGTGAAAATGGCTATGAGGGGATGCCCCCTGTGCAAGAGATGATAACCAGCTTATCTCTCTATGGCGAGACATCCTCTCTCAAGGCTCCCTCCTGGCCATCTAAGCCCCTGAATCTCGCTTAAATGGCAGGGCATATGCAGCAGCAGGTCAGACCGTCGCTTCGTTGCACACGAAGGCGTACCAGACTGACCTGCTAAAAGTCCTGGATAAGGTCCAGGTCTGAGCCCGAACAACCAGGGGTCCTAACCCATCTCGGTCTGAGGATCAGAGATGGGCTTAGAAGGCTAGTCTCGCGACTCATGCCCCTCCCCCTCCTGCGGCTAGGGTGAGACAGAGGCGTGGGTCAGAGAGAGGCAAGCCCTCTCATTCCTCTCTAATTCCCCTGTAACCACCGTAAACTCCACCGACCGAGGTTAGGTGGAAGTTTCCTGCCTAGAGGCGCTCCCTTGTGAGCGGCGGAGTTCCCTCTCATTCTGAGGAATGAGTTCTCCGCTCCTCAGAGCTCTGTGATAGGTCGCTCTCCGTGCTGGTCGAGCTAGCATTGCTCCCCTCACTATAGAGGGTTATCTATGAGCATGCCGCTCCCTGCTGAGCGTCTGAGTTCCTTCTCATTCTGAGGAATGAGTTCTCCGCTCTCCAGAGCTCGATATAGGTAGCATTATAGGCTCTCATTCTGAGGAATGAGTTCTCCGCTCTCCAGAGCTCGATATAGGTAGCATTATAGGCTCTCATTCTGAGGAATGAGTTCCCAACTAAGAACTGCAGTCAGGTGGACTTATGATGACTTCAGGCAGGTTCTGTATTCTCGAACTGCCTTACTGATGGTCTGGACATGAGTCCCCTCGGAGGTTTCTGCGGATCCTCCTGGATCTTCAGTCATTCTGGTCACCACTGCAAGGGTACAGCCAGCATTACTCCCCTCACGATAAGAGGGTTACCTATGAGTATGCCGCTCCCTTCTGAGCGGCTGAGTGTCTTTTCATTCTGAGGAATGAGTTCTCCACTCTCCAGAGCTCGTTATAGGTAGAGCCAGCATTACCTATGAGTATGCCGCTCCCTTCGGAGCGTCTGAATGTCCACTCATTCCGAGGAATGAGTGTTCCGCTCCCCAGAGCTCGCTGTTGGTAGAGCCAGCATTGCTCTCCTCACCCAGAGGGCCACCTATGAGCATGCCGCTCCCTTCTGAGCGGCGGAGTTCCCTCTCATTCTGAGGAATGAGTTCCCCGCTCTCCAGAGCTCATGGCTGGGCTCGACGCTCCCCTCTGAGCGGCGGAGTGTCTTCTCATTCTGAGGAATGAGTTCTCCGCTCCTCAGAGCTCTATGATAAGTCGCTCTCCCTGCTGGTCGAGCTAGCATTGCTCCCCTCACTATAGAGGGTTATCTATGAGCATGCCGCTCCCTGCTGAGCGGGGAGTTTCCCTCTCATTCTGAGGAATGAGTTCCCCGCTCTCCAGAGCTCATGATGGGGCTTGCCGCTCCCTTCTGAGCGGCGGAGTGTCTTCTCATTCTGAGGAATGAGTTCTCCGCTCCTCAGAGCTCTATGATAAATCGCTCTCCCTGCTGGTCGAGCTAGCATTGCTCCCCTCACTATAGAGGGTTATCTATGAGCATGCCGCTCCCTGCTGAGCGGGGAGTTTCCCTCTCATTCTGAGGAATGAGTTCCCCGCTCTCCAGAGCTCATGATGGGGCTTGCCGCTCCCTTCTGAGCGGCGGAGTGCCTTCTCATTCTGAGGAATGAGTTCTCCACTCTCCAGAGCTCGTTATAGGTCTCACTCTGAGGAGTGAGTTCTCCGCTCTAGAGCTCCTCATTGGTAGCTGAGTTCCTCTCATTCCGAGGAATGAGTTCTCCGCTCTCCAGAGCTCGCCGTCGGTAGAGCTAGCACTGCTCCCCTCAACCAGAGGGTCACCTATGAGCATGCCGCTCCCGTCTGAGCGTCCGAGTTTCTCCGCCCCCCAGAGCTCTGTGATAGGTCGCTCGCCTGTTGGTCGAGCCAGCATTGCTCCCCTCAACCAGAGGGTCATCTATGAGCGTGCCGCTCCCTTCTGAGCATCTGAGTTCCCTCTCACTCCGAGGAATGAGTAGTTCTCCGCTCCAAGGCATAGAACGTTCTAATAAGTGCACACGCAAGACTTTGGGCACTTTTCTAAAATCCACTTAGTGGTAAGTCCGCACATTAAAGATTCTGCGTTCTTTCTAAAAATCCCGTAAGGGTAGGGTTACGCGCACTGCTTCGTGCCCTTTTTTGAGCTGGTTAAAGCCCCGGTTTGTGCCTTGGGCCCCGCTCCCCTGTCCCATATATGTTGGGTCCAAAAAAAGGGAAAGGGGGTGTACACTACCAAGAGGTCTGTTGAGACAGTTCCCTCAGTAAGCTTGGGAGAGCAGGTGGTAACCCCTGAGTGATCGGCCAGGACCTGGTGAGCCAGGTGCCTGGCCATATCCCCTTGAAGGAATCTTTTTTGATTCCAAGACCTTGATCTCTACCCTAGGCCCGGTAATCCCGGCGCCTAACAGGTAAGTACTAGGGTACGCAGCTCGGGCCTTTGGCCGAAGGGGATAATATCACTGACAGCCATCAGCCGTCCCGGGGGAAACTTCCTTAAGCCGGGTATAGTTGGCTTAGTGCTCGCCTTTTTTGCGAAATTGGCTTGCATTCCCCTCAGCATGGTGAAGTGGGTATAACGTTCCCCGTAGCGACCCCTAGGGGACGCAGTTCGAGTTCCCATGAAGGGGAACGTCTCAGGTTACGTATGTAACCATGGTTCCCCGAGTGGGGAACGAGACACTGCGTCCCCTGGGCTTTGAGCCATGCTTCGGACGCAAGCTTCAGACGAAGAAGCTGATGATGTATCCTCCCGGCGGCACTTATATTGTGGTACGCCGGTAGTGACGTCATGGGCTGTCGCCGGCCAACAGGTGGTGTTTTTTCATATGTATCTTCAGACCGAGTCACGCTGAGGGCGTTCCCCGTAGCGACCCCTAGGGGACGCAGTGTCTCGTTCCCCACTCGGGGAACCATGGTTACATACGTAACCTGAGACGTTTTCACTGTTGATCTTGATGTTTTATGTATTATTTGTTAGAACATCACTGAGATCACTGCTCAACGGACAGCAGTTCTCCGTGGTCTTGCTGTCCTTCTTGGGGAAGACACTACAGACTTCTTCAAAACATGCTTTGTAAGTATTCTTCTAATTTAATATCTGTAAAAAGTGCTACAAGAAAGATGTCCCAATTTTTGTGTCAGCGTTACGTTTATTTAAGAGATCTTATATAAAGTACATATAAATAAAATGCAAGTACAATATATTCTTTGTTTTCCATAACATTTGATCAAATAAATCTTAAAATGTGGATGAAACTGTTTTCAAACTATACAAATCTCATATAGAATAGTGTCTTGAATTTTTCCAATTCAATTTCAATCCAACTACTCCACGCAAAGAGGTCTCTATATATAGCCATTCCTTACCTATGTCCCGTGACAGTTTTAGCAGCATCCCTTCTCCGCCCTATCGCCTCACTCTCTGCTGGTATAGACGGTTTCAGCAGTAACAACAAAAACAAACACCTTTCGATGACCAATAATTAGCGTTAAATAATAAGTTAAACATTAAAAGGATAGGGAAAGGATCTCATTTTGTTACAAACCTGTATACATTTCTTTGTTCTGATGAACACGAAGGAAGATATTTTGAGGAATGTTTGAAACCAAACCGATCATGGGATGGATGTAACTGTTTTACTGAAAAAATATTGCTATTAAATGTTTAAATTATGCTTTTGCTGAAAAGGTCCAAATTATCATTGACAATTCCCACTGAAGCCCTGTTACAAAATGAAATGTTACTTCAAGAAGACAGCACCTTAAGCAGTTTACATTTTTAAAAGGAACATACACTTGTTTGCGTTTGCAATATAAGAATGCATTTTAATATTGCTTTTCTTTCTTTCTTAGGACATTGATATTGTTGCACCTCAAGTATCGATAGGAATTCTCACTGTGGTGCCAGAGGACAGCCCGATGTCTCCACAAGGTTTGCCATTGGAGGTCACTGCAATAATTACAGCAATAATTTTGGAGGGTGTTATAGCAATGGATGGACTTGAGAATGTTCCACATGCCATGTGTTTTGTTTTTGGGCTGATCTATGCTTTAAATATGGAGTACCCTTCACAGCTTAAAAACACTTTTGAGTTCATTCAAAGGGTTTTTCTTTCCCTGGGGCACAAATCTCTCAAGCCAAAACTGCAATCACTAAAAAACCTACTGATGTTTTAATGTGTTTTTGTGTTTCTGATGGCAGAAACAAGACCATGTTACTGTAGGTCTGTTTTTTGTGTGTAAGTGTTTCCGATGGCAGAAACAAGACCATGTTACTGTAGGTCTGTTTTTTGTGTGTAAGTGTTTCCGATGGCAGAAACAAGACCGTGTTGCAGTAGGTCTGTTGTTGAATTTTTTTGGTAGTTTTAATCAGACACCTACCAACCTGGATGCAAAACCAAAACTTTATTTAGTCAAGATGTGTTTGTTAGTAATAAGAGAAAGATTTAGTCTTGTGTCTGTCTAAAAAAAACGTCTGTTGTTTTAATCAGATTTGAGCTGATGGCAGAAACAAGACTGTTGTTGTAGGTCTGTTGTTACACTTTGGGTGTATAATTCTGTCATCCTGGATACAAATCCTAGAAAAAGCAAAACCGTAATTGCTGCAATTCTGCCGTAATTTGTGAGTTTAATTTAATCAACTGTCAGCCTGGATACAAAAACCAAAACTGCAGTAACAAAACTTGTTTTTTACTGTTTTTCATATGTTTGTAATAGCAGAAACAAGACTGTCTTAGGTCTATATTTGCATTTTGGGTGTTGTATCCAGGTTGATGGGTGACAAATCCCTCGCACAACAAAAATGTCTGTTTTAATCAGTTATCTGTGTGTTTGCAGTAACACAAATGTTTTATTGTAGGGTTGACTTATTGGTTGTTTTAATCACTCACCATCAACCCTTTTTGTTTTAAAAATGCTTTAAATAAACAATTTTTGTACACTGTTACAATAAAATGAATGTTTTGACAACAGTTCATTTTTTGCTCGTTTTTGTTAGTTTAGCTTACTTAAAAATGTGAGGCAATCGGTTTCCTTAAATTTACTAGTAAAGTGAACACTAATAATAAGTTACCTCAACTAATGTTTTTGAGTCACCAGTACTTAATTGTACTTGATAATTAAGTTTAGTCTACAAATACGATTTAGTTTTGCCAACTTAAAATGTATACTATACTTTACTTAATGAATAAGTTTTGTTTACAAATAATATTTAGTTTAACCAACTCAAAAGTAATACATTACTTTACTTCTAAATTTAAGGCAATCGGTTTCCTCACTTTTTTAAGTTAACTCAACTTATTACATTTTACAGTGTAGTTAGACAATAAATGTGACGTATGTAGAATTTTAAACCTTCAACTAAGTGTATTTGTATGGCGTAATCAAAAATCTGTCTTTTTACTCACTTAGTCTGTGATTTGTTTTACTTTCATTTTGAGTTTAAAAAGTCACACAGTTTTAGTCACACAGCTCTAGCTCTCATTCCAACCAGATGATCCAACGGTAGCTGCACGGATCTCAGGCTGCCTGGCAGACATCTCGGCATGGATGAAAGAACATCACCTACAGCTCAACCTGGCAAAGACCTAGCTTCTTGTCTTCCCTGCAACTCCAACTCTACAACATGATTTCACCACCCAGATAGGTTCTTCTAAGATTAACCCATCAAGTTTAGTAAGAAATCTTGGTGTCATTTTTGATGACCAGCTGACTTTCAAACCACATTGCAAAAACTGCTCGATCTTGCAGGTTTGCATTGCACAACATCAGAAAGATCAGGCCCTTTCTGACAGAGCATGCTGCGCAACTTCTTGTCCACGCCCTTGTCATTTCTAGACTGGACTACTGCAATGCTCTTCTAGCTAGACTTCCATCAAACACAATCAAACCTCTACAGATGATTCAGAATACAGCGGCACGACTGGTCTTCAACGAGCCCAAAAGAGCCCATGTTACACCTCTCTTTATCTCCTTGCACTGGCTACCAGTTGCAGCTCGCATCCAGTTCAAGACACTGATGCTTGCATATAGAACAACCACAGGCTCAGCACCCGCCTACTTCCACTGACTTATAACAATCTACATCCCCTCCAGAAGTCTGAGATCCGCTAGTGAGCGACGCCTCGTGGTACCATCACAGAGAGGCACAAAATCACTTTCCAGAACGTTTTCGTTCACTGTTCCTGGCTGGTAGAATGAACTTCCCACCCTCATCTGGACTGCTGAATCCCTGATAATTTAAGCGACACCTGAAAACTCATCTCTTTTGTTATCACTTGACTTCATCTTAAAAAAAAAACCTTATCCTCTCTGTCTATCTAGCATTTTCTCGGAACAATGGCTGGAACTTTACATTACAAGCACTTCCTGTGTCCGTTTGCCTCTTTATAATGTATCGCTTATTGTATTCCTCAATTGTAAGTCACTTTGGATAAAAGCATCTGCTAAATTAATAAATGTACATTTAAATGTAGTTTAGTAAATTTTAAATCCTCACCGTACAAAGAAACGAACTGTGCTGCTGGACTTTACATCAGCGCTGCTCAACCAATCAGATTCCAGGACCAGAACTACAGTATTTATTTTGTAAATAAAGATGTATAATACATTTGCTTAGTTTAGATATCTCTTAAGCTCTACACTCATATTCAACGGCTGTTTTTACATTCTCATTCTCACTATCACAATAAAGCTCTCCATGACTTCATAGGGCCATATTTAAATCTATTGTCCTGGTACAAAACATTGCAGTGAGGCAGGCAGGGCAAAACACAATGCTCGTGACAGATGGGTTAAATAATGACAACCTTGATTATAACAGGGAGCAAATACAGGCTGAAATATACAGGCTGTATAATGTTCATGCTAGTGTTCAGATAAAACTGAAAAGCAGATTTGCTCTCATTACATGTAATAGATAACATTTACTGATAAAGTGTAAAACCTGAATACACTGTAAGTCACTTTGGATAAGAGCATCTGCTAAATACAAAAATATGAATGTGTATCTACATCAATTCAGTATACATTATAGATGTGCAAAGATCCACAATCATCAGCAGTTAATTGCCCTGAAGCAATTAAAAACCACAGAAAACTGCCAGCAAACATATGAGAAGGGATATTCCCAGTTACTGCAGGCTGTCCTTTCATTATTCACGGGGACTTTCATGAATATGTGCCAATTGTGATCGCCACTAGTTTTGTGGTCCTTTGTGCTGTAATGTGCAAACAAATATACATTGTAGCATTGTCAACATCGACAATTTATGTACCACAAACAGCTTGATCTATGCAAATAAACAATGTAAATTATTTAAACATAATACGAAACCTAATTTGTTGTAAGATATATATGAAATCATATAATTGTTTTAAACATTATATTAAAATTTTGCAATATATGTGCAATGCAAAACTGCAATTCTTTCTATTAAATAAAATCTGATTTAATATGAAACATATATCTATTTTTTATATTTATAACTATGTTAAATATGATTTAGATGCTTGCAAGGACAACGCAAGACTGCAGTGTTCAGTTAAGATAAAATAAACTTTCATCTGCCATAACAGTGATTTTGAAGTGTAAACTGAAGACCTGTATGTGATATGATATTTTTTGTCTCTGTATAGCAGTGCATTGTTAAAATAACTAAACACAGTAACAATCAAATGCATACAAATATTTCTGACTAACAAGTTTATGCTTACCGCACACACAACCTACAATGAATCATCTTGGGCTTTCAAACATCAGACTTTTCAAAATAATCCCTTTTGTAGAAGCTTGT
Source organism: Schizopygopsis pylzovi (assembly GCA_027422435.1). Lineage (NCBI taxonomy): Eukaryota > Metazoa > Chordata > Actinopteri > Cypriniformes > Cyprinidae > Schizopygopsis > Schizopygopsis pylzovi. The sequence goes on along the minus strand of CM049826.1, from coordinate 32,108,776 downwards.
TTGTCTATTTGACAAATGCAGAAATCTGTGTTGTCCCACGAGGGCGAATGTAATTGTCCAACAAAGCTCAGAAGCAAAACACATGAAAACATTCTCATCTTGTACAACAAGAGGGATTTAGTTCTTAGGCGCTCAGCAGGAGACTGCGTCTGTATTAAAAAGATTTCCACCGGGATCCGTGTGAAAGAAAGAGGTTTCAGAAATTCTCCAAATGAAATTCAAAGATTGCATCTCTGTCCTTCTTAACTACAATCTCAACTTCTGACCTTTCGATTGAACGAAGAGCCTCACCTTATGTGAGATTACAGAAGCTCAAACAGTCCAGAAAGATAGCTCCCTGTGGCTTTTTAGGTTTTCATGAAACACACACCTATTAAAAACTTCTCAAGCCCTGTTTTCTAGTACATGAGACAACAAATCCCAGGTTTAGTTATTCTTGCGATAAGGATAAAAGCCTACAAACCTCATCCATGGTTTGGTGTTCCTCGGTAAGAAGGTTTTGTTTTTGTTGCCTCAGAAGAGCAAGGACAGAAACTCGTCATGAAGGATGAAATGTATCTTTGATCTCTTGTTTCCAGGGGAACGAGAGAAAGCAATGAAATGAGACCGCGAGTGTGATCGCCTCAGTGACAAAGCTGGAGCTTCTCACTCACCGAAGCCAGAACCACGACTGACATCAGTGATTTCAATCGACTGACGCTGCGCTGAAACACAAACTGTCCCTGGCCAGCAGGACAGGTGCATCAGTTAATCATCGGATGGGATTTCCTGGGTGTCCTTGTAGGGTCACAGTCAGGCTAAATCAGAGACAAGTTCAATCTAATCTAAAGGACGCTTATAAAACAGATACAACTGGTTTTGCTTCAGTTTAAACTAGACAAATATGATGTATTATATTCTGATTTCATGACAAAATCGTACATGTGGGAACTTTTTTGTGAAACAAAGAATACGTACCAATGGCTGCAGTTTCCAACAGAAATGATAAAAAAGTTGAAAGATGAGAGATCGAAAAACAAGCTGAAACGGCATGCTTGCGATTGGGTTTTATTTTGTGGGTTTGACATTCATACTATCGGGTAGGTTTAGGTTTAGTGAAGATGGTACGTTATTTTAAAACATCACGAGGCATTAGAGTTATAGCGCCACTTAACAGAGATTTCAAGTCAGAACTGCGGTGACACCTACAGTACAAAACCAGTCACATAAAACGTACCTAATGTACATTCATCTTTTCTGGGGGAAAAAACAAACAAACGCTCTGAATATGTCACAAAACGTACATGGCACAATGCATTTCGCGTCGAGCAAACAAGTTCCCACATGAACGTTTTCATCATGAGATCAGGCTCTATATTCCTGTGGGTGTGATCCATACAGTAGTGATCATCCCTACACCCTATTCCCTAGAAGACTTTAAACGTATTGGACAGATGAAAGGCGTAGGGCTAAGAAATGCTGGTCACTTAAAACTCACTTTTCATTTCAATTACTAAAATTAAGATTTAGTAATTGTGTTTTTGATATTTTATAGGCTTTTTTTGGTTTCTATTTAGCTTCCATTTATTTTAATTTTAGTTTTAGTGTTTTTATGACTTACTTATTTTGGTGCAGTTATTTGCCAAGGCTATGTTGTTAATTTATTTTATATTTTATTTTATTTCAATTAACACAGACTCAAAATGTTGTTTTAAATTACATTAGATTTATTGGTAAGTATACCTGTCGCGATAGTCGATATATCGACTTATCGCACGATATATGGATATGAGCACGATCATTTTTGGTGCCGCGATATATTGCGACTGATCATTTTTTTATAATTAAAAATAATAATTATATAAATTTTTACATAAAAAATGAATATCACCAACATTTTAGTCGATCGCGCTACCTCTGTCATCTCGTCTGCTCTCTGTGGCGGAGGCGGGGCTTAGGCAGCGTCTCCCCCACACACACGCACACAGAGCGGACAGCGACAGGTGAAGAGAAGGCGTGAACCCACTGCGTTATAAAGTGTTTCGTGACAACTACAGCCAGTTAGGAAGAACAAGTCCCAATGGACTTGGTTTCAAAGCCGCAATCTTCAGCTCCGGTGTGGGAACATTTTGGCTTTAAGCCGAATGAGAGAGGAGAGCCAATTAACGTGAATGAGCCGGTATGTCGACTTTGTTTAAAAACAGTGGCAACGAAAAGAGGCAACACAACTAACCTAAAATCTCACTTAAAACATAACCATCCCACCCAGTTTTTCAATCTGGGAACAACAACCGCAGCTGGAGCTGGAGAGGGGTCTTCCAGACAGTTATCTGTTACAGATGCCTTTTCCCGACAGTGTAAATATAAACGTGACAGCGCGAAATGGCGCACACTCACAGATAGCGTAACTCGCTATATAGCCAAAGAGATGCAGCCATTAAACACGGTCGAAAAAACAGCTTTTAAAAATATATTCTTAAGAATAAAATGTTCTTTGAAAGAGTGCACTTGCATTATTATGCTATTATATTGTCATACTGTAATTATATAATCAGTGAAATAAAATTGTCTTAAAATGACAATAATATCGTTTATCGCAATTAATTCTGGTGCAATATATCGCACAACAAAAAGTAGTTATCGTGACAGCCCTATTGGTAAGGCTCTTTTTAAAATCCTTTTTTGAAAAATGATTTATTCTACCATCAAAATGTAAAGTACTAATGCAAATGAGAAATCTGAACATGCATAACAACCTAAAATCTGTGTAAAGCTTTGAGTGTTTGTACTCTGTTCTGATTGGTCATTGGTCGACTTTTAGTTTAAGTGAACTTTCCACATCAGCAATATGAAACCGACTCCATACACATCAAGGATGAATCTATGTCAAGCCATTAATATATAATCAATGTTAAGTTCTAAATTAAGAATGCATGCTGTCAGAGGATCAGATTCAGGGCTAACCGGTCAGACATCCGTCGATGCCATTCATATGAAACAACATCCTTCTGGAAAATCAGAGGATCTTCTGTGGAGACACAAATAAGTTCAATAGGTGCAATTAGCCCATTGACACACGGGTCAGAGAGGCCTTAGAAAGAAATGGTTTATAGAAAGCCCTCTGTTTGTGATGCGGTTCAGACTGAAGAGGCAACTGAGAGCTTTTGATCTTATAATTGAACAGACACAAGCCCTCTCGACTGCGCTCGGAAAATATCACATTTTCCATGTTTGTGCAGAAGTATATGGAGCATCCATACGGTGAGGCAGAGCATTAGTTGAAGAGGAAGCATCATTGTGCATCCTGCACAGCAGCTGTTAAATGATAAGGCATCTGTGATGTGCCACCCACACAATAAACTCTTATGTATTAACCTTAAGGACGTCTGCAGCAGGCACTCTGCTGTACTGCTCATGTGCTACTGTTTGTGCTCCACTGATCTGCTGTTGTAATGGTAAACCAGATCAGTCGTTTCATTAGGAGGTGCTAATTAATGCTGACCTTTGCTTCTGTAATTTCACCTATTACCCAGCATCAAGGAGTCGAAATGCTAGCTTTTAGTTAACTAAAACTAGAATTGAAACTGAAACTAAAAACAAAACCATAAAAAAATAATATATATTATTTGAAAAAAAAAATACCGTTAAAGGTGCAGTTTGTAATATTGACAACTAGTGGTTGTAAATGGGTACTGCAGTCCAGATTATAAATATTGTTGTACGTAGTTACTCCCTCTCTCTCCTCCTCAGACTCAATGCTCACACGGGTTGCCAGATATCCGTGTTTATTTTGCCTCTGTCTGTAGAGCTATTTGTATGGATGCCGAGGCTTTTTAGGTCCGGTAGAATCTGCGACCTCTGACTCACTTTGTTTACTGGCTTCCATGGCTGCAATACACTGTTTTCTGCCAACTGGCAACCCGGGGTGTCGAAATACTGTAAGGTGAACACACAGACCAAAACAAAAACATTCTGACACCGAACGCACTTTCAAAGCAGATGAACTGGCTGTAGCGTTATTTTTTAGAGAAAAAAATATGTGAACTTATGTTTGCTAAATATGTGCCAACATATTATGATATTTTTATGCTTTAGTACAGTCACAAATTAGATACAGCACCTTTAACTGAAATAAAAATGTAACTTGATGTACTAAAACAACTAAAGTTATTTTGTTCTTTCTTATTCTTTTACCCTTGGCTCTCTGTTCTTGGATTACAGCCTCACATTGCTGTAAATGGATATCTGACCTTGAGTGTCACTAGGAAGAGTTTTGAGTTGTTGTGTTCCAGTACGGTCTCCTTCAGATTAAGTTGCACGACAAATGAACCCTTCCTGAAACAAGAAGTCATCTGTATTTTGAGAAATGTCCAAAATATTGGGTTTTAAATATATACAGTTGGACTAAAAAGTACTCCGACCGAAAATTTGTGAATGTTTTTGTATTAAACACAAAACAAATGATGCTAGAGCTTTTATCAGAACTAACTTTATCATTCTGAGACAATTTTGCAGTGACCTCGGTCAAACCAGCTAGTGTTTCGGTGATTTTTAGTGGATGTATGCAGTAATTTCTCCTGAAACAGAGTAACTACAGCTGCAGTCCAACACATGAACTATATATGAACATGAACGTGATCCTCTAACATTTCACAACACACAAGGTCTTCATTTTGAACAGGCAACCTCGTGTCATAATTTAATATTTTGTTCAAAAGGTGTTATTGTGCTATCTATAAAATATGCCATTTGGTTGATATTTTGATATTTACAACACAGAGAAAACATCAAAATGAGAAATCTACAGTGGGGCGTAATATGCCAGTCTTGTTTGCTTGTAATTGAAATATTATTGATTTCGGGATGACCTTTGCAGTTTTATTCCAGGCAGAAGTCAAACAGATATGCTTGCAGCAATATAAGCTTTCTGACATCCGTCATTAATCTGTTAGCTCACCTAGAATTAGTTTATATTATTATGTTAACCATGAAAGATGTTCAAGATGTGTTTCTTGTAGCCTAAAACCTGAATTAAAACTGATTTGCTGCAATTGAGGAAGCAGTATTCATTGTCAGATTCTCTGAGATTCTCCAACATCTTTAATAAGCAGAGATCAAGTCACAGCACATTCCAATCCACGAGAAACCATTGAGCTGCTTTTCAGATGTAACGTGTCATCTCCATGGAGATCTCCTAATCATAGTGTGTCTGACATACTAAGATGCTCAAAAACAAACTCATGTAGGTAGCTTTAATGTGATCCTGTCATTATTTACTTACATCATATTTTTTCATTGAGAATAAAAGCAACTCTTTCATATACACTGTACTGACAGTGCAGACCATATCTGTTATGCTCCAGAAACAACAAAACACACACTAGTAGTATGACTCATGTACCATATTTTAAGTCTTACAGAATCATTGAGGAATAGACCAAAATTACCAGCCACGCAAAAAGTAAAGTTTCTAAAAGTAGTATATCTCCAAGGGTGCATGTCTCAATCGGCTCCGAGCTCTTAAATCAGTATTTTGTGTGCACAAATCCAGGCACTGGCAAGGACCAAGGCTCACTAAGCATTGGGACAGTGATTAATCAATTTCCAGCAACATGACTACGTACAACATGAACATACATCATTGTAGAATGTCACTGCTGGTATTAATCAACAACAGGCAGGACCCATATATTTGTTATGCTCTTTTATGGTGCTGTTTACCTGTCCTTACAACATTTCAGCCGAATAGTAATTATTATAAGAGTTAACTAGATGTGTTCACCTTGGTGAATGTAGAATGATGGATAGCAGGTTACCACAAACTCCTCTGATGAAATCAACCTGTCCAGTGGAAGGTCCAACGAACAGCACTAAAGAAAATATGGACAAAACAGGTTGAAGAGGATTTGAGAAGCCAACGCCTCAACCTCGATAAGGCTAGGTCCATGGCCATGAACCCACAGGGATGGAATAGTCTTGTAAATTAAATCTGGCAACCATTAGCACCCACAGCAGCATACAGTCTGAGGAAACAATCGAAACCAAGCACCAGCTAGGGATCAAAAGAAGAACTAGATGCGTTCACTATCTGTCTAGGGTTCAAGGTTCTTTATTATTTGTCACATACACAATCATACAGGGTATGATCAGTAGTGAAATGTAGGTCAGGACAGGTCCGCTCAATGGAAAGTGCAAAAAAAATAAAATAATAATAATAAAATAGAAAATAAAATAAGCAATAAAACAATGAAACATAACACAAGAGAATATATATATAAATATAGGTGAGAATGAAAAAGGGAACAAATAATAAAATAAAAAAGCAATGTGTATTTAAGCTGAAATTAGGACTGTCAATCGATTAATCGTGATTAATCTCTTCCAAAATAAAAGTTTATGTTTTTATCATTTCTGTGTGTGTACGACGCATGCATGTAGCCTATATATTTAAGAAAATCTATTTATATATAAAATATTTAGGCTATATTTATATATACTATAAATCATATATTAATGTAAATACATATATACTGTACATGTAATTATTTTATATATATATATATATATATATATATATGTGTGTGTGTGTGTGTGTGTGTTTACAAAAAAAAAAAAAAAAAAAATGTCTTTTCAAACCTTCAATCATATGTCATTATTTTATGTAATTTATTGAGTTGGCACATGCATGCGTTTAATGTTTCGCACATCAGAAATGTGACTATTTCTGGTGAGGACAGTGAACATCAATGTTTCCTGGTTTTCATGGTGCATTGTTGTTTTCAAGCAATGAAAGTTGCAGTGCACTGCCCTTAAAATGGCCAAGTGCCTGATCAATGCCCTAACTACAGAACTACTGAGCTGACTGAGACCCCAAGTCTTCTGAAACTAAACTAAACAAAACCAAAAACACCATAAAAGTAGTCTCTAAAAGTGGTATGACTCTACAAGACCAAAATTACCAGTTATGCTTAAAAAACAAAACAAAACAAAAACAATTACAGATCATTTTCCCTTTTATGAGAACTGCTCCAAATGTATCACTGAATCAGTGAGCTGATGATCCGGATCAGTTTTATAAACTGAATCACTGGCTTTCTCGACAAGAATTGGCCCAAAAGAACAGTTGATGTTTTTGGTTTAACTATCCTTTTAACCGGCAAATGACACTAAATACAACAATAGCTGATAAATGACTATCAATTAATAATAAAAAAATGGCAAGCTTTATTTTCCTCATGTGTAACAATAATATCTACATCTTTATATTTATCACAGGAATGTTTACTATTTATCGCAAGATAAATTTAGCACCAAGATATTTAACCTCACATATAGCGTTGCTCTTTCATAATTCATGAGTCTTTTTTCATGCCATCATATATGTGACTGTAAATCACTTGTAATCATGTTCTGCACCAATCAAGTAAACAAATAAACAAGCAACATTCTCTCAGTTTGTGGGTGGGAGGTACTGATGATTTTTCAGTGTGATCCTACAATCATTTTGTAATGGCAATAATTTTGTAAGCCACAGCCATATCACCCTGCAGCCCAAGACCGGTCACCCACTGAAGCTAAGCAGGTTTGATCAGTACCAGGATGGGAGACCTCCTGGGAAAACTAGGTTGCTGCTGGAAGAGGTGTTAGTGAAACCAGCAGGGGGTGCTCACCCTGTGGTCTGTGTGGGTCCTAACACCCCAGTGTAGTGATGGGGACACTATACTGTCAAAAAGCACCGTCTTTCTGATGAGACCTTAAACCGAGGTCCTGACTCTCTGTGGTCATGAAAAATAACATGGCATTTCTCGTAAAGATTAGGGTGTAACCCTGGTGTCCTGGCCAAATTCCCCCTACTGGCCCTTGACCAACATGGCCTCCTAATAATCCCCATCCACTTGATTGTCTCTATGTCTCTCTCTCCTCTCCACCTGTAGCTGGTGTGTGGTGAGAACATACACTTGATTGGCTCTATGACTCTCTCTCCTCTCCACCTGTAGCTGGTGTGTGGTGAGAGCATACACTTGATTGGCTCTATGACTCTCTCTCCTCTCCACCTGTAGCTGGTGTGTGGTGAGCGCATACACTTGATTGGTTCTATGACTCTCTCTCCTCTTCACCTGTAGCTGGTGTGTGGTGAGCGCATACACTTGATTGTCTCTATGACTCTCTCTCCTCTCCACCTGTAGCTGGTGTGTGGTGAGAACATACACTTGATTGGCTCTATGACTCTCTCTCCTCTCCACCTGTAGCTGGAGTGTGGTGAGCGCATACACTTGATTGTCTCTATGACTCTCTCTCCTCTCCACCTGTAGCTGGTGTGTGGTGAGCGCATACACTTGATTGGCTCTATGTCTCTCTCTCCTCTCCACCTGTAGCTGGTGTGTGGTGAGCGCATACACTTGATTGGCTCTATGTCTCTCTCTCCTCTCCACCTGTAGCTGGTGTGTGGTGAGCACATACACTTGATTGACTCTATGACTCTCTCTCCTCTCCACCTGTAGCTGGATGTGTGGTGAGCGCATACACTTGATTGTCTCTATGACTCTCTCTCCTCTCCACCTGTAGCTGGTGTGTGGTGAGCGCATACACTTGATTGGCTCTATGTCTCTCTCTCCTCTCCACCTGTAGCTGGTGTGTGGTGAGCGCATACACTTGATTGTCTCTATGACTCTCTCTCCTCTCCACCTGTAGCTGGTGTGTGGTGAGAGCATACACTTGATTGTCTCTATGACTCTCTCTCCTCTCCACCTGTAGCTGGTGTGTGGTGAGAGCATACACTTGATTGTCTCTATGACTCTCTCTCCTCTCCACCTGTAGCTGGTGTGTGGTGAGCGCATACACTTGATTGTCTCTATGTCTCTCTCTCCTCTCCACCTGTAGCTGGTGTGTGGTGAGAGCATACACTTGATTGGCTCTATGACTCTCTCTCCTCTCCACCTGTAGCTGGTGTGTGGTGAGTCCATACACTTGATTGTCTCTATGACTCTCTCTCCTCTCCACCTGTAGCTGGTGTGTGGTGAGCGCACTGGTGCCGTTGTCCTGTGGCAGCCGTCGCATCATCCAAGTGGATTCTGCACACTGGTGGTGGTTGAGGAGAGACCCCCCCACATGATTGTAAAGTGCTTTGTGTGCACTACAACACACAATAAAGCACTATATAAATGCATCATGCATTCATTCATTCATTTTAAGGAATATAATTAGCACCTCATATTGAACCCAAACTTTGTAGCATTTTGTCAAACTAGTTGTAATTATGTTTTTTCCCCATAAACATCAGATATTAACAAAATGAACAGTAATTGGTAATTTATATGTCAGTCAAGGATTTTATTCCTGCCAAACTTGGGCAGAATGAGCGACAAAGTAGGCCAAACTTTATGCAGAAAAGTTTGCTTCTGCAAAACTGAAAAAAAAGAACAAGAAAAAAAGCTTGGAACTCTGATATGCGAAGAGGAGACTGAAAGGCGTTATTCGCCGAAACGAAGCCTGACCTGGAACTCATTTGATTACGGGACAGCTCAAATGAGGCCATTTAACAAAGGAAAAAGGAAAAACTACAAAATGAAAAACAGGAAATGTTGGAGGAGGAGTGAAAGCCGTTGTTACAGCACTCACACATAAAGCAGCACAGTTTTCTCATACACACATCTTCCACTAGAACAGGCATCTTCATCCCCGAGCGAAACATCTGAGCGCTCTTATTTGTTCATGTGAATGCAGAAATCATCGGCCGATCTCTGTCACAACACCCGCCAGCCATGTTTCACTTCATTTCCCAGAGGTCATCAAGTGACATATTGTTATGTCATAATAGGATATCACTTTCCCACCAATTTATAAATGCTTTGGCTGTTAATAGTCGTTGGTTTCTCCGTTCTGACAGCAAGCACTCTATTTTATTATAAAAGCATCAGCGAGTGAAGACGCACGAGGCATCTGAAATAATATCTCCAGCACTCTCCTCAGACAACACCATATATTTAGCCTGCAATAACATGATCACCTTGTATCTTCCACCGTGTCAATCCTGACAGCAACAGCATTTGTGGAGGAAAGCACTTAGTGCCATCTGTGTGTGAAGGGCACTTTACAACCGTGAAATAGACAGATTGGCACATCAACAGCTAAATGATGCATAAGAGATCCTTAACAGGCCCATTATAATCATCTCAATCAAGATGACTGATTAAAACAGATCTGCAAACAAATAATAATATAAAACAGCAAGTATACTGTTCAAAGTTTTGGGGTCAGTAAGCTTCTTTTGGAGATTAATATATATTTCTATTCATCAAAGATCATTAAAATAATCAAAAGTGACAATAAATACATGCTATTTTTTTAACTTTCTATTCATCATACAAACCTGAAAAATGAAATAATAACTTCCACAAAAATATGAAGCAGCACAACTGTTTTTTAACACTGCATGGTAATAATCAGAAATGTTTCTTGAGCATCAAATCAGCATATTAGTATGATTTCTGAAGATCATGTGACTCTGAAGACTGGAGTAATGTGCTGAAAATCCAGTTTGATCACAGCAATAAATTAGCCTACAATTAAAATCAGAAAACAGTTATTTGGAAGTGTAATAATATTTGACAATCTTACAATTTTTACTGTTTTATTGATCAAATATATAATGGCACTAAAAAGCAAAAGATGCTTTATGCTCAATACATTTTTAGTTTGGACAGTTTGGATGGACTTACTAGCCTTTACTAAACCAACCATGTTTTTCTCACTGCAATAACAAAAAAGCAAACAAAAAACATCACAGATTTGTTACAAAAATGCTACAGAACAGGGGCCGTATTCACAAAACATTTGATCTTACCACTGAGAGTTCTCCTAAATAGCAGTAAACGTTTTAGCTAAGAGTTTTCTCTTAAAACCTATTCACAAAGCTGCTGAGACAAACTTTTACTAAGGAATAGAGAGTCTTAAGCTAAGAGTAAGGGGGCGGGGTTTACCTTGTTGCTATGGATGACATCAGCATGCTTACTAACTATACACACAGTGATTGGCTGATAGATGTATTCATAGAAATATTGAAGAGCACGATATTATGTTGCCATATCCAAATAAGGTTAATTGACACATTCAAATACAGATTTTAACATGCAGGCTTAGTGTCACCAATTAAACAAATATATGTTCAGCTAATTTGCAGGGGCGGTTGTAGGATCTTAGCCCTCAGAGAGACCTTTATATACAACGATACACATTACCTAAATAAACTGGATTTTACTGTGCTTATGAAAACTGTATCACAATTACCTATTAAAGTTACAGAAGTGACTTATTGAGTGATTCTCATGTTTTTCTTTTGTTGTTTCATTAACATTATTGATTAATATAAGAAATGCATACTGACACACATCCAATATTTTCTTAACGGTATATGTTTAAGACGTAACCAACTGAGTTTACTTGGATACTCGTCGAGACAGCCATTGTGACATAATATTTTGTGTATTTGCTTATTTTCTCAAGAGGACGCAAAAGTGAACAAGTCTCATGCAAGTGCGTTTAAATGGCACGGTTTTCTGTTTCTATTTGGTGCTATTTATATGCAAAACTGACTTTGGCGTGCATATGAGACACAATGATTAGGTACAGGGGTGTGGGGAAGGTGCGTATCATAAACACACCACATAGAAACAGAAATTGTGCCATTGAAACGCACTTTCTTGAGACCATGCTGGTGTGCTGTCCGTGCAGTGCCTCTCAGTGCACACGCGCTTCATGTGTGAGCGCACATTAACGATCAATCACAGTGAGATCGATAAACGAGTGACAATGATTAACTTTCTTGAGGAAGCAGCACTGGCCTGATCATTCAGATAGCTCATTATAGTTTTAGGGGGGCTGAGACGACAAATAGAGGGGCTGAATCCCACCTAAAAAGGGTCTAGAACCACCCTTGGCTAATTGTCAGTCATGTATGCTTCTCGTAGCGGATGCATATAAACCGCCTTTTAGTTTACGGAGTCGAATAATTATGGCTGATAGTAAGGCATGCAAACGTAAAAGAAGACCAAACTGAATGCATGAACAGCTGTAACTTATTGCCCAGCTGGTTAATGAAAGTATATAATCAAACTAAAATATAACCTCCAAACCCTAAAGGCGATACCTTTTTAAAAGCTCATTATCGTCAAATGTTTCTAAAATGTTTATATGCTGAGGCAGATTGCCGACAACAGCCATTTTAGGATAGTTGTGAGTAGGTCTTAGTGACTTACTCCTAACGTTTCACAGATTTAGGAGATAGTTTTAGTGCTAAAACGCTTTGTGAAATACTCTTAGAGCAAAAATGTAGGAGTCCTAAATTTAGGACTGACACGCCCACTATTTGTAAGATTTTCTCCTAAATCGGCGAGTTAGGAGCTACTTTTAGCCTTAAGATGTTTTGTGTATACGGGCCCAGATCTGAAATTATGATGTGTAGTATATGAGTCAAGAAGCAATCTGCTACATCGCAGAGAAAGGAACTGACCACATTTCTAAAACCATGCTTTACATCCTGCGGCAACAGAAACAGCATCAGTGAAGACATGTGATTCGTCTCAGAGGTGATGGAGGGAGGGAGAAAAATAGCTCAATTGGAAATGTGACCATTACCATTGGTCATGCTTAGAGTTAGTGATATGCACAAACTCACATGTTGGATATGTGGATATGAATGACACATGGGCGTAAATTTCATTTAACAGTAGGGGGGGACAATAAATATAAAATTTCTCATGAGCAATTTTTGAAGGGGACACAAATAATACAGTCAAATTGTACTTATAAAGATATGTCCCCACAGTGAAAAACTTTGCTTCTATCATTATTATTGTAGCACGGAGACTGCGTCATTATGGTTATTTTCAAAGTTTTTCTCAGGTTCAATGACAAAGCAGATCAGCACATTTCAAACAGCCACAAACCAAGGATAAGAAATAAAATCCCTTTTATTTCATCCATGCTGACGATTGTAATGATGCCAGGTTGTTTACCTCAGCTTAGAGCGCTCTGCTCGTGCTGCTTCTCAGAATGTTTGGTCGCTATAGCAACCAGTCGTAGTGGAAAACTGTAGGTCCGAAACAGAGCAGAACCGAACTGAACCGAACCGAGCTGGTACCAGTCAGTGGAAAACCCCCATAAGTTGCAGTGCACTATGCAACAAGCTATTGTAAACAAGCTAACGTTAACTAGATAAGTAATATTTTAATCGCTAATATAGCAGATTCTTGGAAAATTACATCGGTAACGTTAATCAGCATTTTTGCCGCAACTAATTTATGAATGAGTCTGCTGCATCAACTACATTAAAGAGAATCGCTTTATTTAAAGTGAATAAAGTACCCTACTTACTGGAGTTCAACATTAACTGAGCCGCAGCCACACACCTGACTCGTGTGTGGAGTAGGTGAGATGAACTGGGAAAGCAGGCAGTGGGCCAAACCACTGTGAGGAAGGGGAGGGGGAACTCAACTGTTTCTAAAAGCATTTTTTGCGTTTTTTTTTTTTCTACTTACAAAATTATTTTAGGTATACATACATATATTTTTCACAATAGAGAGTGATTTTTTTTTATTTTTTTTTTTGGGGGGGACAACCCTCGGATGGGGGGGGACATGTCCCCTCCGTCCCCCCCAGGATTTACGCCCATGGAATGACACTTCAAATCCTGTTGAGTAGAGGTGTACGAGTTTCAAAGATTTTCATCTAGTAGATGAAAAAAAAATCTAAATACATCACGCAAACGTACAGGACAGACCTGAGCCATGTCTACTGTAGGAGCCAGTGGGCTCTTTTGAATCAGGCCAATAAACAAGCACCCAGAAAACTCTAGCAACCACACAGACCCACCTTTACCAGGATAAAAAAAAAACATTTTAGATGACTTAGCAACTGCAACTACTCACAGCATCCTAGTATAGTGTTAGTGATTCCTGTAAGGAAACACCACTCACACGTTCCACAGGATATGCAAAAACCATGTTAAAATGTTATCACGAAGCTGAAATATAATGTTATTATGAAGCTGTTATATAGCTGAAACAGCAGTCAGATGATATGAAAAGCTGTGCAGGTGTGTGAATGTGTTTGTGAGTGAATGTCAAAAACACTTCTGTGTCATATCTGCCTGCAAAATTTAAAAGAAAGAAATTGGAAATTACATTTTCTTTAAAGAAATCGAAGAATATTTAAGATCATCAAGAGTTATTATTATTTAGTAACAGTTAAGCACATTTTATTCCTAAATAAATAGCCAGTAAATATTACTAAGTATTGCTAATATTACTAATAATATTAAATAAATATTACTATAATACCAAAAATCTCAGTGATATAAAATCATTTAGACAACTTCGTATTACTTATTCTGTCTTTAATTTAATCTGATTTAAAATGTTAAACCATTGTATATTACAATATTTTATGATATGTAATACAAAGCAACAAAATAATAATTTAACCACCATTGATAAAAATGTAAATAAATAAATAAATAAAAAAGGCAAAGGAAATGATGGAGGGGAATATATTATGATATTTATTTCCCTGTTGATTTTGGTGTTAAATGTAATATGTTAAGATTCATCAGCATGAGATAGAAAGAGTCTGTCAAGTAATAGAGTCACACTTATTATATGGCATCTCTGACCGATATTAAAATCCATCACCTCTAGATATGAGAAAGAAGGGCAGATATGCAGAGTACAGACATCTAATATCACAGCAATTCCCACACAACCCCTGGAAAGCAAGGTTAAACATACAGTAAACCCACACCTTGACGTGTAAGTCATACGTGCTTTTATCTAAGTGCAAAAATGCACAAATTATCGAGGAGACAGCTTTAAATAAGATCCACCTGGAAAGCGAACAGCCTGAATATTAACTATGACTGTAGCTCTATTAAATCTCCTTGATCATATTTAAGAATAAAGCAGAGTGCAAGTTCTTCGATTCGAATGTCATCATCGTATAACCATAGATGTGAAGGCAATAAACCCGATCCAAAGACCTGCCCAAGCTGAGCTGTTATTGCTCAGACAGACTTTGAAGGGCAGGTGGACGGGAATACATGCTCCCGTCTGTCAGTGCTGAGCCTGAACTGATTGCTCATAATTGTACTTCATGGGGGATGTTCTTTTTCATCCGGGCTCACGAACATCAAATGCAATTCCCAATTAATCCCGTCTATCAGACCCACTTTATCGCCACCACCACTCCAAATATAGCCCCTCCTTTCAGCAGAATCAAAGCCAGCTATTCTAAGACAAGCAATTCTTCCACTGCTTAAACCCTAATCATTGTCATCAGAGAGAGCTCTACTTAGGGCTGAAGTAGAAAAGCAGCTTGAGAGAGTGAATAAGAGTCGCTCTTTAAATATCTCCAATTCATTTTATCAGGAAAAAATCCTTAATATTCTAAAAACGCAATAGACCTCAGTTAAATGATTCAAGAGTAACACATGCTTGATAAGTTATGTGAGGAGAACAATGTAACAAGGTCAGGCGATTGTGTGATTAGCACGGAAGTAATCAGAGCACAACAGATGTAGTTTGGCTTAATTGATTTGAACGATGAGAAACGCAGGTTTCAGTGCTTTGCTTCTGGTGACACAATATGCGGATCGGGGAAATAAAGAGTGGTGTTTACGCTGGCCATCTGTTGTGTGTCGGTTTTGACTGTCACCTGAGGTGCACATTTATCTAAAGTCATGGAAATATATGAGATATATATGTGAATATTCTCTATAAAATATTCAGGCAATCCAGAGCCTTACGGTACTCACCATATCACACACACACACGCATGCACACACACGCATGCACACACACACACACACGCACACACACACACACACACACACACACACACACACACACACACACACACACACACACACACACACACGACACACACACACAGCACACACACACACATGCACACACACACACACACACACACACCCACACACACACACACACACACTTTGATAACATAAACATACACACACAATATCATATAAATACAACCTGCGGATTATATAAAGTTATACAGTAAAATAAATAAATGCATTAAATCATTAAATTAAATTATTACAATAAATATATACATAAAATATTTATTTTTTACAACATATATAAATATTCATATATTGTATAATTAATGTAAAATATTTTACATTACACATCTGTTACTTAAGTTATCTTAATAGGCTAAATGACATAAAATATGATATGAGAGTTAATTAAGCATAATTTTACTGTAAAATATACTACAGCATATATATTTTTTGTAAATAAAAGATAATAGTCTATGGTGCAAATCTATATTATATTCAACAAGACAATACGGTAAAATATTGTTATAGTCTTTTATAGTAATTTTATTGCAGTATAAATAGTTAAGCTTCTTTGTATATCTATCAGTTATGCACACTGTAAAAAGTGATAACCTGCAGTTTGCTACATTTAATAACTATTTCTACCTGATTTAACCCTTTTAGTTTTTGGTATAAATTAATGTATTTAAGTTATAATTAAACAATACTGAATTATATTTTTACTTGAGTAAGACCAGTTACCATAGATGTAAATATTTTAGATTAACATTTAAATTCAGTGTAACGTTTTATTTTACATTCGATGTGGTTTAGTTAATGTTAGTGTTTTGTGTTTGGGACACGCTGCACTGTTTTTTTTACACTATTAAAAGCCAGTTTTGATGAACCTTTAATTTTATGTTTACATTTAATATGTAAGCAGGCACTTTGATCCAAAGTGACTTGAGGAACACCACAAACAATGCATCATATAAGAGACAACAATCATGTGCTTGCAGCCATGTTTCAAGCATCAAATAGTAGCAACAGAGCAGAAGTGAAATAAGAAATAAAGTACAGAAGAAAAGAACACTGCTTATGGACGGGCTGTTACTTTTTCAAAGTGTTAAGCAATCAAACTATTATAAACTAATATTTACACTTAGCAAAACGCACTCCTGTATGCAATACAGACGTGATCCTCAAGTCAGGCTCGCAGAGGTATCCGTATCAAACACACCTGAGCATGCTAATCATTCAGTCTTCAGCATCATTAGAAAATCACAGCTAGGTGAGTTTAATCAGGGTTGGAGCTAAACTCTGCAGGAAAGTGCATCTCACGAGCCAGATTTGAGGATCACTGTAATACAGCAATTTTCTGCCATCAGCCGCCAAAATCTGACACCAATTTTCAACACCTGCGAGATTTTGACAGAAATTCAGCAGGATATTTTATAGTGTACATGAAAGATGAGTGGTAAAGTGATACTGAAATAAAATAAAAATAAATAATATAATAAAATAACTCCGTATTTTCCTGATTAAGACATGCATATATATTTTTGTTTCTTTTTAAGAAGTCTCTTAATTGTCTTTTGGAAGAACTGAATTTTGTCTGAATCATTAAATCACGTTTTCTTGTTTATCACTGTAAAACTGCTTTGAAACAATAAAGGTGACTTGATAAAGGCAACATTTATTTAATCAAACATATAGTAGAAAACAGTAATATTGTGAAAAAAAAATACTATATAAAATAACAGTATTCTATCATTTATTTCTGCGATGGCAAAGCTCATTTTAAGCAGCCATTACGCCAATAACTACCATACTGTAACTAACTACTATGTTGTGTCTTTTGTATTAAAGTGGCACGACAACAACTCAAATAATGTGGTGCAATATAAAATCTAATCAATGTTCATCAAACTGAATTTAGCGACAGTAACTGTCCAAACGAGCTCAAGTCAACAGGCGCTCAGAACTGACAGTACTGAGAGCAGAAGCACGATTCTCTGCTCACGCGCGATACTCCACACACACGATTCATGAAGTATATAAGCTCTCTGACTTTAATGTCGCTACCTGGTCCTGTTGAGACGCTTTCCCGGCGCGCTGGACTCGGCTGAAGTCATGCTGAGGACGCGGATATAAACACCGAAGCAGGCGCTCTTCAGACGGAAAGAGAAGCGTTACTCTCACTGAAACCCATCAGTGATGGAGAGAGAGAAGAAGCGACTTCACGCGCTTTATTTAGACTCGAGACATGAGCTGCATATGTCTCGAGCTGAGCGCGCGCTGAACAGCAAACATTCAAGCGGCGCGAGGCGTTGCGCAGCTGCAGAAGCAGCTTGAGATTCTTCTCATGCAGAAGCTTTTACGTCCCCAGCACAAAATAACACTTAAAATAACATTAAATCATGTTATTAATATTTTAGTTAGTTATCAAGTATTTTATCACGCTATCGCCTTTAAGTGAACATAAGGGTGCATTTGAAAACATTCAGTATTTCGGTTTCATTTGATTAAATAGTAATCCAGAATTCAGTCATTTTCTTGCAACAATCATAAACAGCTTCGTTATCCCGAAATGAGATGAGTTATCAAACCGGTTCATCCAGTGAAAGAACTGTCCAAACACACAGATACTCTTAATTATAACAGATTTAGTTTACAAATATGTAGCGTTTTATATTTGATAGATTAAACAGCATTATACTCGATAAATAATAATAAGAATGACCAATGACTGTTGAAATAATGTTAATATGATGGTACAGCAGTATGGTAATCTTTAGTTCCAGCAGAGTACTTTTTGAAAGAGTGAAAACTAGTTCACTAAAAGGTAGAACAAAGTATTATATTATTTTCCACAGAAAAAAAAGTAATTCATATTAACCCATATTGTCATGCTTTGAAGATTTAAAGAAGCATTTATTTTTAAATGATAAACTGAGAAAGATAATAATATGCAATGGCATAAATGTGCATTTGTCTATATGGCTAAAACAATTAGATGAAATTCAGATAGTACTCTAAAAATCATTTAGATTTTACAACAATATACTGTAGTAGACTACTTACTGTATAAAGAGCATATCATCTATATCTGTCTAGTAAGATGATACTTAAGTGCTTCAAATGATCCGAGAATAATCAATTAAATCTAAGTGTCAGTTTCAGTTTACATTTACATGGTTATTTAGCAGACGCTTTTATCCAAAGTGACTTTTCTTCAAAGTGAAAGATTTTTTTTTTTTATTTTTTTTATTTTTGAGTGACTTATCCCTTTAATTAGTTTTAGGTATACCTGGTATGGCACTGCAGTTACTGCACATTACACACAAGTCATGATAAAAGAGCTCAAAAACACTACATCGTTCCCTTAGCAAATGTGATTTCAGTGCATCTCAATGGACTTTTAATTTCTAAACGTTCACGTTCATCTGTAAAATGTACTTTTAGCACCACTTAGTGATTTAATAATGAATAATGTACCATAGTGGATCATTAGTCAGCTAATACATTTTGACAGTTGAATCCCATGAATGTGTTTAAAAAACATTATACATACAAAACAAGACAAAGCATTATGAAATTGTTTACTCAGTTCAATACGTCAGTTTAATAAGTGTCCATCTTGAAATATTAATAACAATATAAAAGTTACTCTAATTTTTGTTTTATTAAATTCAGAAAAGAGACACTGAGCGGGGGGGATGTTTTTAGAAAAGACATTTTACTTGCTAAAAGTATAAACTATTCAGATAATAAATGTAGTAGACTGTGTACAACTGGTTTTTCATTAATATTCTGATCACGTTGATCATTTAGAGCCCTTAGAAATGTGCGTATATCGCCTATAATGCTGTATATGGGTTAGTATCAGTTGTTCGTTGTGGTCAGAGCTTGTGCTGGGTCCACACCGCTCCAGACGCTACACATGCACCGACTCCTCATTCAACAGTCTCTCTTACCAGCACTGAGCCCTAATACAGCACATCTCCAGTCTCCTGAGATGTGTCACGCTGAACCTTCCCATTTCCTCTGTACAGAAGTCAGAGCGCCTCCACCGTTTTATCACATTCATATGGAAACGTGGAAGGAGCAGGCTGAAATCTTCATCTTAATGAGTGACAGAAAGTTCAGGTCTAAATCAGTGGAGAGAGTGATAGCATGACTTTATTCATCAAGAAAATGACTCTGACACCTCTGCACTGATCCAATGATGCACTAACACAAAGAAATACAAGCTGCTGTTTATGTCAGACAGACGGTAATGAGAGGAAATATGAAGGTTATTTTATTGATTAAATAAATGTGTTACTAATACATTTCACAGTAGCTCACCCATAACCGACAGTTTAGTCATCATTTACTCACTCAAACCTGTGTGACATTCTCTCTTGTAGAACATAACATGATTTAAACAAATAACAAAGGCTGTTATGCTCTGAAAAGGATTAAAAATGACCTTAAAACGTCATTATATCCCAACAGGCTCATTGGAAAAACATTCCTCTATCTTAAATTTCATACATAAATAACACCTATACATACATAATACATAGTTTTCTGCAGTTTCCTGCTGAAATTAACACTATTGGCAGTAAAACACCCAAAAATTTTTTCCTTCACACACAAATTATGATTATAGCAGTAGGTTTTTGATAAAAATAAAGACTTGTCTTGCACGATTCCTTGAAAAACACTCCATTATGAGCCTAAAACACATAAATCACATAATCTGCTCCATATGGCATCTCTACTGTAGTAAACTTGCTCGGTAGCCTACCTGGTATGGCACTGCAGTTACTGCACATTACACACTGCACAGAAGTCATGATAAAAGAGCTCAAAAACACTACATCAGTTCCCTTAGCAAATGTGATTTCAGTGCATCTCAATGGACTTTTAATTTCTAAACGTTCACGTTCATCTGCAAAAAAAATTACTTTTAGCACCACTTAGTCATTTCAGTTGTGAAACAAACAAAAAGCAACATAATAATTCCCACAGGTACATTTTCCCAATGAGTCTGGGTTATGTCCATATTACTTGTGTGCTATATTCATACACAGCATAATACAGTTTCTTCAGTCCGATAGTGACTTTAGTCCTAACTCTGAAATATTGCTCACAGTTTCAGACATTCAAAGTTGTCATTGCCTGATCAGAAATCATGGTATCTTCTTCTGGCTTTCTTAGCCAATGGCTAATATGTTTTCTCACTAACTATAGGCTAACAGAAAACACAAAGAGAAACTTAATTTCTAACATGATACATAATTTAAAAACAAATGTTCACGATTAAGAATAAAAACCCGGTAAAGTGATTGTCTATCATTTGTGATCAGGCACAGAATAGCGTACTCATAAAAAGTGGTCTAAGTTTGGAGCCAAATCCGAGTTTAAGTTCTGACTCCCGTCTGTTCTTGATCCTGTTCCCCTCTCTCTTCTCCTATT
>CM049826.1:32079993-32082493 GCA_027422435.1 Schizopygopsis pylzovi | reverse complement strand
CATTTGATATGCAAAGCTTTATGCAGGTTTTTATAAACTAAAGGCAAGAATAACTTTTATATTGTTCATAATATTTCAAGGCAACCACTTACTGGACTGAAGCAACTCAGGGTTACTTGATTATTCATACATAATATTTAGAAAAATCATGAATATGAATATTAAACATCAGCCTTTTGAGGAATGTTTATTTGTTCATCTCTCAACCTTCATTGTATTGTATTGAATTATACTCCCCCCCCCAAAAAAAATTAAATACATAAATAAAGAAATAATTTAAATATCCTCTTAAAAAGACATATTATTAGGAGAGATATTGAGTGATAACTAATATTTATAAGCATTTATCTTATTGGTCTGTTACACTGTTATTAAGATCTCATTGATTTACATTACAAACTATCCGATTTCATTTCATTTTGACCTTGTAAACATTATAAACTACAACAAATTGCATATTTTACTCTGAATAAAAATGATGCACTTTTGCCCATTTAGTCACAACCATACAATATGAGCCAAGCCTGATGTATTAAATATGAAACTCAAAAAAACTAATCAAAACAAAGAACCAATCAACAAAATAACAAGACTACTACAAACTGAATTATCCATTTGATGTCCATAGTGTTCCTATACTTTTTGATAAATGATACATTTTGCAGTATTTGTAATCGTTTATTATTACAGGACTCTTAAAATATTGTACAGTACATAATACACATACGAACCCTGTGAAACAGTGCTTCCCAAACCTGTCCTGGAGGACCCCTTGCCGTGCACATTTTGTATGTCTCCCTAATCCAGAGGTTCTCAATTACAGTCCTCGCGCCCCCCCGCTCTGCATATTTTGCATGTCTCTCTTTGTTAATACACCTGATTCAGATAATCAGCTTGTTAGAAGTGCGCTCCACGCATGAACTGTGTTCCGATTGACATGCTCCCTACACAGGGTCCATTGCTCCCTACACAGGGTCCATTGCTCCCTACACAGGGTCCATTGCTCCCTACACGGGGTCCATTGCTCCCTACACGGGGTCCATTGCTCCCTACACGGTGTCCATTGCTCCCTACACGGGGTCCATTGCTCCCTACACGGGGTCCATTGCTCCCTACACGGTGTCCATTGCTCCCTACACAGGGTCCATTGCTCCCTACACAGGGTCCATTGCTCCCTACACAGGGTCCATTGCTCCCTACACGGTGTCCATTGCTCCCTACACGGTGTCCATTGCTCCCTACACAGGGTCCATTGCTCCCTACACAGGGTCCATTGCTCCCTACACAGGGTCCATTGCTCCCTACACAGGGCCCATTGCTCCCTACTCCCTGAGCAGGGAAATCCGCTGAAGTTTACTTTATTTCGGAACATTCATTCATGGATTTGCGCTGCGCAACGTCTACACGCACGGACGAGTGTGTCATCATATACCTCTGTAAATATATACAATTTTAATTCACGTCTCGCACACTTCAATGCACTTTGAATGGAATATATACATTCGCTTCGAACTGGAATCATGGAGGAGTATCCTGTGATGTGCACTTCGCAGGGCACTTACGTTCGAATAGAACAAACATCTGAAGCGATAAGAGTAACATACGAAATATGCAGAGCGGGGGGGGGCGAGGACTGGAATTGAGAACCGCTGCCCTAATCAGACACACCCAGTTTAGTTCTTGCAGTCTCCACTAACGAGCTGTTGAGTGGAATCAGGTGTGTTAGATGAGGGAGACATTATGGTGCAGGGCTGGGGTCCTCCAGGACAGGTTTGGGAAGCACTGCTGTAAAACATACAGCTGTGGTCTTAAGTTTACATTCACCTAGCAGAATATACAAAATGCTAATAATTTTAATAGGTATCATGACAAATTGCATGTTTTTTTAAGTACTGTTTTAAAAGAGCTTATTCACCTGATGTTTACATATAGTTATAGTTATATTTTGCCTTGTGGATTATTTGTAAATATCTGTTATGTGAAATAGCTCATTCAGGTCAGGAGTAAAAAAAAACACACAAACTAAAACCTATTTTATGATCCCTCTTATTTAGTTCAAAGTCTGTAACTGTATATCGCACAATGCTCCACATATCCCATGTGTTTGTGTCACAATCCTGAAAAACGACTGAGAACGCTTCACAAGTGTTTCCTCTGTATAGTGCTGCCCCCCTGTGACCTTTAGCAGATTTCACTACACAATCAATGCTGTGTAAATATGCACTCTGCTAATCGAACATCGATTAGTGTTTTTTACATTAGCATCTCTTCTACAGCTGCCTGAGACACCGAGATGAAGGCTCTGTTTCTAATTTCATTTAGGAAGCTCCTGAACTGGGATCCAGGCCAAATTGCTTCAATCAAAGAAATGATTATGTAAATCAGGAGCTTCATTGCTTAGCTGGAATAGATCATTACCACAGCAGGCGTTCTCTCAAGTCCAACTGTCCTTCTGAATCATCGGAAAATTATGGAAGTGTTTATCCAGCAAACTCTATTA
>CM049826.1:31952493-32077493 GCA_027422435.1 Schizopygopsis pylzovi | reverse complement strand
GGTGTAAAGGAAAACGCGCCTCTCTTTCATCCATTCATACAGAGATATGACCGCGCACTGTGAGTTAATGCTCATCACATCAGATCGCGTAAATCAGTGGGAAAGTAAAATAAATTATGATTATGTGTAAAGAAACATCAAGTAAACATGTAATATCAGCGAATGCAAGCATACGGGGAGCAGATCAGTGAAGGATATTTTTATCAGTGTTGCCCTGATCAGCTGTACTGCATGTCACTCACAGCACAGCAGCTCTACTGCAAACAGCAACAAGTATACTAACGTTACATAGACCTTTCTTGTCGGGGCATTATTTGAGCGGACTCTGCTTTTCCGGTGAGCATGAGTGGTAACTCTCAGAATGATAGAGCGGAGTGTCACGCGGCGCAGTGATGACGGTTGAGGGAGAGTAATATGAACACTGCTGGGTGGTGCGGTGCGGTATATATTTTCGGCTGCCGAAAATTCAGTGCATCCCTAGTAAATGGACAAAACGATTCTTCAAGGCACATAATTTGCCTCAATGATTTTTTGTATTTGAGTTACCTCGGTCTGGGGCTCCATGCAAGATCTCACCTCGTGGAGTTTCAGTGATCATGAGAACGGTGAGGAATCAGCCCAGAACTACACGGGAGGATCTTGTCAATGATCTAAAGGCAGCTGGGATCCTAGTCACCAAGAAAACAATTGGTAACACACTACGCCGTGAAGGGCTGAAATCCTGCAGCAAGGTCCCCCTGCTCAAGAAAGCACATGTACAGGCCTGTCTGAAGTCTGCCAACGAACATCTGAATGATTCAGAGGAGAACTGGGTGAAAGTGTTATGGTCAGGAGGAGGAGGAATACTGCCTATGACCCCAAGAACACCATCCCCACCATCAAACATGGAGGTGGAAACATTATGCTTTGGGGTGTTTTTCTGCACCGCTTCAAAGGGACGATGGACGGGGTCATGTACCGTCAGGGCCAGGGCATTGAACCCAGCCAGGGCAATGAAAATGGGTCGTGGATGGGTATTCCAGCACGACAATGACCCAAAACACATGGCCAAGGCAACAAAGGAGTGGCTCAAGAAGAAGCACATTAAGGTCCTGGAGTGGTCTAGCCAGTCTCCAGACCTGAATCCCATAATCCATCAGTGGAGGGAGCTAAAGGTTCGAGTTGCCAAACGTCAGCCTCGAAACCTTAATGACTTGGAGAAGATCTGCAAAGATGAGTGGGACAAATCCATCCTGAGATGTGTGCAAACCTGGTGGCCAACTACAAGAAACGTCTGACCTCTGTGATTGCCAACAAGGTGTGTGTGTGTGTGGTGGGTGTGGTGAGTGTGAGTGTGAGTGTGAGTGTGTGTGTGCATGTTTATGTGGTTTATGAGGACACAAATTTGTATAACGACATGGGTATGACATAGGTATTACAAGGAGAAGGTGATTTATGAGGACATTTTCAGTGTCCCCATAATTTAAAACGCTTATAAATCATACAGAGTGAGTTTTTTTGGGGGAAAGTTGAAATGCACCGTCTCCTGTGAGGGCTAAGTTTAGGTGTAGGGTAGGTGTAGGGCAATAGCACATATAGTTTGTACAGTATAAAAACCATTACGCCTATGGAGAGTCCCCGTAAACCATAAAAACCAACATGTGTGTGTGTGTGTGTGTGTGTGTGTGTGTGTGTGTGTGTGTGTGTGTGTGTGTGTGAGTGAGTGAGTGTGAGAGAGAGATCCTTTAACGGAGCATGTGGTGGCAAACAGTGCGCTGTATGTAGTTTCAGTAAATGGTAGGGATGCACCGAAATGAAAATTCTGGGCCGAAACAGAGAATTCTGGATGTTCTCGGTCGAAAACCAAATCCGAAAATATTTTGTAATAATTATTCATTTTATTAAAGTAAATTTAATAAAAGTATAAAAGTAATTTTGTAAGACTTTTAATTTAACTCAATTTGAATGACATGGAATGTAAAAAACACAAGCCAATAAAATAACCACACTTTTATTGAAAGAGTCTATTTTATTTAAAAAAATATATTAATATTAAATATAAATGTATTATTTGTATTCAGTTTTATGCAACAGAATCAGACATAACTGTTGTTGTTTTTGACTAAGTATCCAAATAATGTATAGTCCTGCAAACAGGGTTTTTTCTTTCTCAAAATGCAGCGGAGGTGCCCTCCTGATCATGTGCACACAATGTACCCTTCAACACTTTTTACATGCAATGTATTTTAGGTGATTGAAGAAAATGACAATTATAAAGTTATGTTTTATTTTCTCTCACCTAATGTTTTATTGTTATTTAAAAAAAAAAATGCATAGCCAAATGAAATGTTTTCTTTTGCCTCAGAAATTCTGTGTTGTGTATCTGGTTATCAAACGAAGGCATAAAACATACATTTCATTTATTGTTACATTTTTAACAAACAAAGGGAATTTACAATTAAAATTAAAACATGTTGGAAATGTTGTGTGATCATTCCTTCTGCTAGGGGGACAGGACAACTGCACCGCTTCAAAGGGACGATGGACGGGGCCATGTACCGTCAGGACCAGGGCATTGAAGCCAGCCAGGGCAATGAAAATGGGTCGTGGATGGGTGTTCCTGCATGACAATGACCCAAAACACACGGCCAAGGCAACAAAGGAGTGGCTCAAGAAGAAGCACAAGGAGTGGCCTAGCCAGTCTCCAGACCTGAATCCCATAGAAAACCTGTGGAGGGAGCTGAAGGTTCGATTTGCCAAACGTCAGCCTCGAAACGTTAATGACTTGGAGAAGATCTGCAAAGAGGAGTGGGACAATATCCCTCCTGAGATGTGTGCAAACCTGGTGGCCAACGACAAGAAACGTCTGACCTCTGTGATTGCCAACAAGGCTTTTACCACCAAGCACTAAGTCCAAGTACTAAACTTAATTTCCTGAAAAGCTGCTTTGCAGGGATTGTATCGTAAAAAGCGCTATACAAATAATCTTGAATTGAATCTTGAACTATCATTTTCTCTTGTGGACTACATGTAAACATCTTTTATGTGAAATATCTTATTCAGGTCAGTACTAAATAAACAATAGCATGCATTTTGTATATCATTTTTGTCTATATAATTTGTCTTAGTTATTATATTATTATTATTATTATATTATATAATTATAATGAGGCTTAGTTACAAACTAAGTAGTTACCAAGCCCATATTGTGAACTTTACGTAACAATTTAAGAAAGACCTTATAAATATCTGGTGTAACCCCACCCTGGAGAAGAGAATACATTCAATATTCATTACTGAATTAAACACCATTCCCAAAGAGACAGACAGATTTCACTTTATATGCTAAAGTATTCAAGTTGATTCAGTCGAGGGGGACTCTGGACACTGCTAATTATTTCTACACTGCTGATGACACTGAGCCACTAATGAACCTCCTCAGGGTAACTCACAGTCCTCAGGCATGTCCGATGGGTTGAGGGAATTATATTTGCTGAAACAGCTGATAATGGCAGGACATACGTTTATAGTCAAGTATGTCTACTTCAATACTCCAGCTCACATAAACATGATAATAAATCAATATTCTCAGCAAAAATACTTCTTCATTCTTTGCTCATGTTTACCCAAAACAACAAAGCCCAAACTATTCTATTCAAATACTGGCGAATGCAATAATCACACTCAAATAAAAACTGAAATGTTTATAATAACTCAACTACACATTAGGTAGTTTTCATAAAAATGTGTCTTCATGAAAAATTCATCCAAATGCACATATAAAATGAACAGTAAATAAGCTTCCAAGTGTTTTTATAGCAAACTAATGAACAGTGAAATGCAATGTTACGTGACATTTTGATCGCACTGATTGAATAATTACATGAGACATGAATATTTCGGTACTGTGTCTTTCAACATCTGATGTTCGTTCATGTTTATTTTGTGCTATAACTTGTGTTAAGGTGGAAGCGACTCACGCTTCATGGTGCTGCTCGAACTGAAGCAGCTAAAGCGATCACATTTAAAAGCGCCAAAACAGCAGTTATTGTGTGAATTTTGTAAATAAAATTAAATAAATCTACAAAATCTGGGAGCTGAGACTTTGTATCCTATCAGAAGTAACAAAGCACAAAACTCTTTGCAATTATTGCATGGTAAGTGTGCTACAAATAATGTTTGGTGAAGGGAAAACCGCAGACCTGGCAACCCTAGCTTGAACTATGGGTGATTCATATACAGTCAAACAGAACTCGTGTTCATTTTTTGTTAATGAGATTGTGTTAATGTATTATTATCACATTAACTTCAACAACCCTAAATTCTAAACACACACGTTGCAATCGTACATGTTTCTCCGTGCTCTTTGACTTGATTATCAGCTGTTTTGAAATAATCGGTAAATGGCGGATAGTGCATTTAATAGCTTTTTTGGCCAATAAAAATGATTAACTGTAAGATAAATTTCAAGACTCACACCTGTAAACAAATGCGGTTGTCAATCCCAAAAACTAACAATGTGAACGCAGCCTTAGCTGCAGCTTCTGTGTCACTTTTGCGGTACAAAAATGCCTTTTGTTGATACTGATTTCATTTGGTTGGTAACAGCCTATTAGTGTCTCGTTATTCTAATTTAATTTATTGATTAACTGAAAGAATTTGACATAAAAGATTATGCATATGCACATTTAATAAGGTCAGAAAAATAGAATTCTATTGAACTCAAAGGTAGCAAATATTAACCCTTAATGGAAGAGTTAATTTCTGTCACTGCTGTAAAATGCAGAATATGAATATGAAAAGCTTTGGGAGTCATCTATTCATAACAGGTCTAAACCAGTCAAGATACCAGCACAAATACATCGGCTGACACATCTGTGCATTCCTACTTCATACAATACAGCTTGCTTCAAAGCAGCTTTACAGTATTATCAGTGTCAGTTTTTTGTATTTTATTTTGTGATTTAGCAAACCGAGTTAATTAATGAGCATCAAAGAAAGTGGGGTAGCAGAGCACATGGACCAATGGCAGCTCAAAAGAGTTTTCCACTAAATCCTGCAAAAAGCTGTTTCGAAACACTGAAATGGACTTAGTTCTGACCAGATTTAGTTCAAAATGCCTGTTACAGCCCTGCCCTTTTTTATGTGTCTTCTGTTGTGAGATTGCAGGAATAGAGCTCCTCCTTGATGGGCGGGACCCCGGTGTTGATCATTGGCCGCACCTGTGACACTCTATTTAAGAGACTTATGGAGTTTGGCTTGTTCTCTCATCTTTGTTTTGTGTTCTTGTTTGAAGAGTGGGTTCTTGAGATTGTGTGCGACCACTTTTGTTGCTACAACTCCACAAACCCCATTTCCAACCGTTATTATTTTTTTTTTATTATATTGACCTTAGACATTATTTGTTACATTTAAATAAACGTATTCTCTTTGTCAAAACCCTATTCTGTGAAGTGTCCTCTTTAAGTTGTGACTTTGAGCCTGGTTGTAACAATGCTCATTTGTTCTTCAAATTAGCTTGAAGTATACCAGGGCTTTAAATAATATCCGCATGTGTTCTACAGGCTTTAATTGAATTCTCAAAGCTCTCTCATTGATATGCTAATTCAACAGCGCCCTAAAGCCAGATGCCCCAACCAAAGCACTCATGGCTGTTCCAGCCGTAAAAATCCCTGGCTTTACTCCAGCTGGCTGGCACCAGTCTTGACCTTCCCATAATTCCCTCAAAGAGCCCTGATGGTGGGCCACCTGCTGTTGCAATCGACTGCAAATTAACCAATCGTAATGGCCCCACAGCTCATATTTAAGCCTGACAAGCAGGCAGTTTGAGTCATTACGTCTCACACACTCATTCTCATGTGTTTGGCTAACAGGATATACTGAACAAGCCATTGTAGATACACAAATAATCTGAACATTACCAAGGTTGACCTCTTTTGGGTCGAAACAATTTATATATAATTAAAACATTTACTATATATATAGAAGACTGGAGTAACGATGCTGAAAATTCAGTTTTCCATCACAGGAAAAACTTAAATTTTAAACTATTAAAATAAAAATAAACTAAACTATATTTAAACTATATTAAACTGTTATTTTAAATAGTAATAATATTTTACAATATTACGGATTTTACCATTTATTTCATCAAATAAATGCAGTCTTGATGAGCATAAGAGATTAAAAACATTAAAACATTTTTGAACTGTAGTGTATAAATTAATGATAAAACTGTACATTTTATAGCACAGAAGAAATAAAAGCTAGTTGAATAAATAACATACATAAACAAAAAACATAACATACATAAACAAAAACAATATGCTTTCTTACAATATCACACTTAATATTTTCTCACACGGTTCTATTTTCACAGACGGGGCTTAGTTTAAGCCAGGACTAGGCCTTAGTTAAATTAAGACATTTAAGCAGCTTTTATAAAAATGCCTTAGAAGAAAACGTTACAGGTGTGCATCTTGAGACAGAACAATGTGACCGGCGTGTTTTAAGATATGTCAGAGCAAGATATTTTCAGTTGAGACAGCTCAAACATGCATTTTAGTCTGGGACTAGTCTTAAACCTTGTCTGTGAAACCGGGGGCAAATGTTATATTTTAAGAAAGGGGATTATCATATTTTGAAATCTTGTGAAACTTAAAAAAAAAATTGTTTAAGGGACTGATTTAGTGATGCATAAATCAGCAGTACAGTCTTTTAGGAATATATAATTACATCATATATATATATATATATATACGCATACATTGATTTATATTGGTTTATATATAAATATCCCATGTGTGCTGTTGAGGAACAAAGATTATGAATAAGGTCACGTTCCTCTCACTGTTCAAAGCATTCTGTAATTACTCTGCTCAATAATTAAAATAATTACATTTGTCATAGTCATGCAGGCGTATTACAGATATAGGATCATATTGAACGTTTCACTCTGATGTCAGTATCTATTTCCAGGTCTTAAAGGAATCATCTTGCTTCTTCCCCAGTCTGAGAAGACATGAAGGCATCTGTGTATCCCTGAATTATTCCAGAGCTCTCGCCTGTTTCCAAGAGTGGCTTGCTGTAACTCGTTTAGATGGAAAAGATGACCAGAGATTGATGAAGAGTTTTATTGATCAAAATATGATCAGTGTAAATATAAGCCATTTATGTATCAGGTTTTCCAACTATTATAATCTTGTATCTGTCGGTGTGTGTAGAGTCCTGCATGAATGGAACATGACATATGGTGAGTGTCCTGTTTTAACATTACACAAAATAATATACGATGGGGCACTTACTTTCATGGAACATACAATTAAGGTCTCCTGTCTGCATTTGGTAGCAGACTAGAGGAAAAACTGCATAAAGAGGGTACAGAAACAGATTCTGGATACTGCTTTTCTTGGCATTATTGTCTGATGATAATAAAGGCATCAAAGCCCCAAGACCTTGAGAATGAATCCTTACAGCACCGGCAAAAAGCTACCACAAGATCGGCAAATGGATAGCTTTTAGAGAGCAGAGCGAAACTCAAATCCCAGATTGCCGGTGATTAGTTGTGTTTTTGCTGCACAAGGCAAGTACCTGCAATTAATTAGTGGTGTTTGCTTATTACTGTGTGATTGCCATATGATTAGAATATGTATGCAATGCATTATATTCAGAATTTAATAACATATAGGCAGGTGATTTAGAATAAAGACACTAAAATAGAAGGAAGAATGGAGAATTATATGAATTTGCTACCCTTATCAGCCACAAACATCTTTCTTCCAGCATGCAATAGTTCACTGGCAGTGACAGACCATCATATTCAAATATAATTTACACTGAGCCATTATCATACTGTCTCAAAATGGATGTTTAATCTATCTCTGTCTCTCTCTCTCTCTCTGTCTCTCTCTCTCTCTCTCTCTCTCTGTCTCTCTTTCTCTCTCTCTCTGTCTCTCTCTCTCTCTCTCTCTCTCTCTCTCTCTGTCTCTCTCTCTCTCTCTCTCTCTCTCTCTCTGTCTCTCTCTCTGTCTCTCTCTGTCTCTCTCTGTCTCTCTCTCTCTCTCTCTCTCTCTCTCTCTCTGTCTCTCTCTCTCTCTCTCTCTCTCTCTCTGTCTCTCTCTCTGTCTCTCTCTGTCTCTCTCTGTCTCTCTCTCTCTGTCTCTCTCTCTCTCTCTCTCTCTCTCTGTCTCTCTCTCTGTCTCTCTCTGTCTCTCTCTGTCTCTCTCTCTCTCTCTCTCTCTCTCTCTCTCTCTCTCTCTCTCTCTCTCTCTCTCTCATGAGCTTTATTGGCATGACTGTGTAACATATCACAATGTTGCCAAAGCAATAAGCATATTATACAAACATACAGATTAATAAAAAAGGGGAAAAATAAAAGACATACATGTCCCAAAAAAAAAGCAATAGATTAAAAGAGTACAGAGAGCTAGTGTAAATGGTGAGGAGGGTTCAGCCGTTGTCCCTCATTTGATGGCAGGAGTGCACATACTGCGCTGCCAGGTGGATGCACTTTTCCTTCTCTCCCAATATATACGAGAGTTTCTCTGTGTTGCTCGTTTGCTGGAATTCAGGTGACACGAGAGCTATTTGTTTGAAATAGGCATCTCTGATGTGTTTATATTTGCTGCACTCTGTAAGGAAGTGCAGCTCGTCCTCTATGAGTCCGTCTGTGCAGTGAGAACACAGTCTGAGCTCTCTGGGTCTCCAGCTCTGCTTGTGTCGGCCCGTCTCTATACACACACACACACACACACTCTCTCTGTGCAGTGAGAACACAGTCTGAGCTCTCTGGCTCTCCAGCTCTGCTTGTGTCGGCCCGTCTCTACACACAGACACACACACACACACACACACACACTCTCTCTGTGCAGTGAGAACACAGTCTGAGCTCTCTGGCTCTCCAGCTCTGCTTGTGTCGGCCCGTCTCTACACACAGAACACACACACACACACTCTCTCTGTGCAGTGAGAACACAGTCTGAGCTCTCTGGCTCTCCAGCTCTGCTTGTGTCGGCCCGTCTCTACACACAGACACACACACACACACACTCTCTCTTGCAGTGAGAACACAGTCTGAGCTCTCTGGCTCTCCAGCTCTGCTTGTGTCGGCCCGTCCCACACACAGACACACACACACACACACTCTCTCTGTGCAGTGAGAACACAGTCTGAGCTCTCTGGCTCTCCAGCTCTGCTTGTGTCGGCCCGTCTCTACACACAGACACACACACACACACACTCTCTCTGTGCAGTGAGAACACAGTCTGAGCTCTCTGGCTCTCCAGCTCTGCTTGTGTCGGCCCGTCTCTACACACAGACACACACACACACACACACTCTCTCTGTGCAGTGAGAACACAGTCTGAGCTCTCTCTCTCTCCAGCTCTGCTTGTGTCGGCCCGTCTCCACACACAGACTGTGTTCACTCAGACGATACTTCGTCAGTAGCTTTCACTGACCATAGCCTTTAATAATGCTCAGGTATGTAGCTAATTTATGATCAGATTTTATTCTGTGGAAGTAAGTTAATTTCTTTACTTGAGTTACTTTTTGCTGCCAATCTTGAATGTATTCTTCCTGGGTTATTGTTTCAGTTTCTTTAACTTTTGAATGTTTACACCGAATTGTGGAATTGAGTTGATGTTTCTCCACTAAATAGTGCATGGGGTCACTCTCTGGGTGTTTTTGCCGATAGGTGAAAGCACTGTGATGGTAGCTATCTGTCGGCGTGTCTGAAAGATGGATTTCAGAGAGCAGAGGGAATCGGCCCAGTTCTGCCCTGCAGCCCAGATTCGGGCGTTTCGGTGAATTCCCAAGATATTTTTGCAGAACTCAAGGTGGAATATTTCAACAGGGTTTTTGTCCCATGATTCATAATTTAGTTTAAATTTGAGGCCCCAGATTTCACAGCCGTACAGAAGAATGGGTTTGATGATGCTATCGAAGATTTAATGGGTGGGTCAGTTACAATAATGAATCCTAAAATTCGACATTAGTAACGTACGTTTCACAGCATCAGTAGCGTGCGCTCACAAGATCTCCCGGTTCTTTACTCGTGAGTTCAGTTCACTGAAGAAGACTCGCTCTAAACGGATCATTTGAATCAGTGAGTTTTCGACTCGAGAACAGCTGCAATGGGATCATTGCAATTTGTGAATGAATTGTTTGTTGCGATTTGCGAACCGATTGAACAGGTTCATTGAAAAGAATCAGTTTGTTCATGAATCAGACACCGCTTCTGCGTCTCGGAGCACGTGATGTATCACGTGAGTAACGATATGTTTTATGAAATGTAGTGAAGTAAAAAGTACGATCTTATGCGTTGGAATGTAGTGAAGTAAAAGTAAAAGTTACTCAAAATAAAACTACTCCAGTAAAGTACAGATACTTGAAAAATGTACTTAAGTACAGTAACGAAGTAGTTGTACTTCGTTACTGACCACCACTGGTACTTAATAAACAATAGCATGCATTTTGTATGATCCCTCTTATTTGGTAAAATAATCAACATTTTGCAGATTCTGCAGGGGGTATGTAAACTTTTGACTTCAACTGTATATGTATAGTTGGATTTATGTACGTGTATGTACTTATGTATGTATTTAATGTATGTTATCATAGTTGATGAGCTCACCAAGCATATTCCAAACAACTAGGGTGTTTGGCAATAAATAAATATGTATATATATAATATTTAAATGATTTATGCACTTGTAATTGTAGTGTAAATACATGTAAATGCTGCTTTAGATGCAATTTCTCTGCCCCTTTTGCAGTGCAATAAAATATTTTGTTAATACTGATTTATTTGATTGGTAACACCCTATAGTGTGTCATTATTCTAGTCAAATATATTGATTAACTGAAAGAATTTGACATAAAAATGTATGCATACATCTAAGAATGATAGAAAAAATGTATAAAGATAAAATGCCCATGGAAATCAAAGGTGGAAAATACTGACCCTTAATGGAAAAATCATTTCTCACAGACCAATATATAATATAAAAAAATATATATAAGATATAATTATAAAAAATATATAAGATATAATGGAAATATATATAAGATATCATTTTTGTCTATATAATTTGTCCATACTTTTAACTCTAGCCTTAAAAATAAACACTGCAAACAAATGAGGCTTAGTTACAAACTAAGTAGTTACCAAGCCCATATTGTGAACTTTACGTAACAATTTAAGAAAGACCTTATAAATATCTGGTGTAACCCCACCCTGGAGAAGAGAATACATTCAATATTCATTACTGAACTAAACACCATTCCCAAAGAGACAGACAGATTTCACTTTATATGCTAAAGTTGATTCAGTCGAGGGGGACTCTGGACACTGCTAATTATTTCTACACTGCTGATGACACTGAGTCACTAATGAACCTCTCAGGGTAACTCACAGTCCTCAGGCTTGTCCGATGGGAAGAGGGAATTATATTTGCTGAAACAGCTGATAATGGCAGGACATACGTTTATAGTCCAGTATGTCTACTTCAATACTCCAGCTCACATAAACATGATAATAAATCAATATTCTCAGCAAAAATACTTCTTCATTCTTTGCTCATGTTTACCCAAAACAACAAAGCCCAAACTATTCTATTCAAATACTGGCGAATGCAATAATCACACTCAAATAAAACTGAAATGTTTATAATAACTTAACTACACATTAGGTAGTTTTCATAAAAATGAGTCTTCATGAAAAATTCATCCAAATATTCATATAAAATGAACAGTAAATAAGCTTCCAAGTGTTTTTATAGCAAACTAATGAACAGTGAAATGCAATGTTACGTGACATTTTGATCGCACTGATTGAATAATTACATAAGACGTTAATATTTCTGTACTGTGTCTTTCAACATCTGATGTTCGTTCATGTTTATTTTGTGCTATAACTTGTGTTAAGGTGGAAGCGACTCACGTTTCATGGTGCTGCTCGAACTGAAGCAGCTAAAGCGATCACATTTAAAAGCACCAAAACAGCAGTTATTGTGTGATTTTTGTATAAAAAAAATAAATAAAATCTACAAAATCTGGGAGCTGAGACTTTGTATCCTATCAGAAGTAACAAAGCACAAAACTCTTTGCAATTATTGCATGATAAGTGTGCTACAAATAATGTTTGGTGAAGGGAAAACCGCAGACCTGGCAACCCTAGCTTGAACTATGGGTGATTCATATACAGTCAAACAGAACTCGTGTTCATTTTTTGTTAATGAGATTGTGTTAATGTATTATTATCACATTAACTTCAACAACCCTAAATTCTCAACACACACGTTGCAATCGTACATGTTTCTCTGTCCTCTTTGACTTGACAGTATATAATTGCCCTGATTATCAGATGTTTTTAAATAATCGGTAGATGGCGGATAGTGCATTTAATAGCTTTTTTGGCCAATAAAAATGATTAACTGTAAGATAAATTTCAAGACTCACACCTGTAAACAAATGCGGTTGTTAATCCCAATAACTAACATGTGAGATTTTAAATGCAGCTTCCCTGTGACTTTTGCGGTATAAAATATGCCTTTTGTTGATACTGATTGAATTTGGTTGGTAACAGCCTATTAGTGTCTCGTTAATTCTAATTTAATTTAATTGATTATTTGGAACCTTTTGACATAAAAGATTATGCATATGGACCTTTAATAAGGTTGAAACCCCTGCTCTATTTAATGGCGCTTTTCCACTTGAACTGAATAGGTAGAAGTTAACCCTTAATGGTACGGTTCATTTGGGGTTGCTAAAATGCTGAATATGAATATGAAAAGCCTTGTGGCAGGATTCATAACAGCTAAACCAGTTAAGATACCAGCACAAATAACATCGGCTGATACATCTGTGCCGTCGACTTCGTACAATTACTGCGTCTTGAACTAGCTTTACAGTACTCTCCTGTCCGTTTTTTGTATTTTATTTGTGAATTTAGCAAACCGAGTTAATTAATGAGCATCGGAGCAATGGGGTTTCAGAGCACAGCACCTTTTGCAGCTCAAAAGAGTTTTCCTTAATCGCAAAAAGTTCCTTCGATACACTGAAATGGACTGTTCTGAAACAGATTGTTCAAAATGCCTGTTACAGCCTCTAAACGGTTTAATGTGTCTTCTGTTGGAGATTGCAGGAATAGAGCTGCTCGTTGACGGCCGGGACCCCGGTGTTGATCATTGGCCGCACCTGTGAACACTCTATTTAAGAGTTTATGGAGTTTGTTTTGTTCTCTCATCTTTGTTTTGTGTTCTTGTTTGAAGATTGGGTTCTTGGATTTTGTGCTACCACTTTTGTTGCTACAACTCTCAAACCCCATTTCAACCGTTTTTTTTTTTTTTTTTTATTTTATTATATTGACCTTATATATTATTTGTTACATTTAAATAAACGTATTCTCTTTGTCAAAACCCTATTCTGTGAAGTGTCCTCTTTAAGTTGTGACTTTGAGCCTGGTTGTAACAATGCCCATTTGTTCTTCAAATTAGCTTGAAGTATACCAGGGCTTTAAATAATATCCGCATGTGTTTTACAGGCTTTAATTGAATTCTCAAAGCTCTCTCATTGGTATGCTAATTCAACAGCGCCCTAAAGCCAGATGCCCCAACCAAAGCACTCATGGCTGTTCCAGCCGTAAAAATCCCTGGCTTTTCTCCAGCTGGCTGGCACCAGTCTTGACCTTCCCATAATTCCCTCAAAGAGCCCTGATGGTGGGCAACCTGCTGTTGCAATCGACTGCAAATTAACCAATCGTAATGGCCCCACAGCTCATATTTAAGCCTGACAAGCAAGCAGTTTGAGTCATTACGTCTCACACACTCATTCTCATGTGTTTGGCTAACAGGATATACTGAACAAGCCATTATAGATACACAAATAATCTGAACATTACCAAGGTTACAGGTATCATGATTAGTAATTGTTAAAAGCCTTCCATTTAGATTGACCTCTTTTGGGTCGAAACAATTTATATATAATTAAAACATTTACTATATATATATAAGACTGGAGTAACGATGCTGAAAATTCAGTTTTCCATCACAGGAATAACTTAATTTTAAACTATTAAAATAAAATAAATAAACTATATTTAAACTATATTAAACTGTTATTTTAAATAGTAATAATTATTTTACAATATTACGGATTTTACCATTTATTTCATCAAATAAATGCAGTCTTGATGAGCATAAGAGATTAAAAAACATTAAAACATTTTTGAACATTAGTGAAAATTAAGTGTATAAATGAATTATAAAACTGTACATTTTATAAAACAGAATAAATAAAACATATAAATAAATATGCATACATAAACAAAAACATTATATTTTCTCACACGGTAAAACTAAATTTTACTAAATATCAATTAATATTCTCACACGGTTCTATTTCCACAGACGGGGCTTAGTTTAATTAGGACTAAGGCTTAGTTAAATTAAGACATTTAAGCAAGCTTTTAAAGATGCCTTAGAAGAAAATGTGACAGGTGTGCATCTTGAGACAGAACAATGTGACCGGCGTGTTTTCAAGTTATGTCAGCTAAGATGTTTTCAGTTGGGACAGCTCAAACATGTTTTTAACGGGACTAGTCTTAATCCTTGTGTGAAACCGGGGGCAATATTTTAATATTTTAAGAAAGGAATTAACATTGTTTGAAGGGATGATTTAGTGAAATAAATTGTTTAAGGGTCTGATTTAGGAATGCATAAATTAGCAATATAGTATTATTGCATATATAATTTATATGTTTATATATAATATATCCCATGTGCATGCATTGATATACATTGGTTTATATATAGGTATTCCATGTGCTGTTGAGCATTCAAGATTATTACTAAGGTCAATTCCTCTCACTTTTCAATAGCATTCTGTTATTACAGATCAATAATTAATAATTAATTTCATTTGTCATAGTCATGCAGGCGTATTACATTTCCAGGATCTTAATTGAACGTTTCACTCTGATCCAGTATCTATTTCCAGGTCTTAAAGGATCATTCCCTTCTTCCCGAGTCTGAGAAGACATGTTTCCATGTGTTCCCTGAACTTTCCAGAGCATCGCCGTTTCCAAGAGTGGCTTTTGTAAACTCGTTTAGATGGTAAAATATGACCAGAGATTTATGTAAGGTTTTATTGATCAAAATTATGATCATTGTAAATCTAAGTCGGTTGTGTATCAGGTTTTGCAACTATGTAATCTTGTATCTGTCGGTGTGTTCTAGAGTCCTGCATGAATTTTCATGACATAAATTGAGTGTCCTGTTTTAACATTACACAAATTAGTAGCGATGGGACACTTACTTTCATGGAACATACAATTAATGGTGACATGTCTGCATTTGGTAGCAGTCTAGAGGAAAAACTGCACAAAGAGGGTACAGAAAAAGATTCTGGATACTGCTTTTCTTGGCCTTATTGTCTGATGATAATAAAGGCATCAAAGCCCCAAGACCTTGAGAATGATTCCTTACAGCACCGGCAAAAGCTACCACAAGATCGGCAAATGGATCGCTTTTAGAGAGCAGAGCGAAACTCAAATCCCAGATTGCCGGTGATTAGTTGTGTTTTTGCTGCACAAGGCAAGTACCTGCAATTAATTAGTGGTGTTTGCTTATTACTGTCTGACTGCCATCTGATCAGAATATTTATGCAATGCATTATATTCAGAATTTAATAACATACAGGCAGGTGATTTAGAATAAAGACACTAAAATAGAAGGAAGAATGGAGAATTATATGAATTTGCTACCCTTACCTGCCACAAACATCTTTCTTCCAGCATGCAATAGTTCACTGGTGTCTCTCTGTCTCTGTCTCTGTCTTTCTGTCTCTCTCTCTCTCTCTCTCTGTCTCTCTCTCTGTCTCTCTCTCTCTCTCTGTCTCTGTCTCTCTCTCTCTCTCTCTCTCTCTCTCTCTCTCTCTCTCTCTCTCGCTTTCTCTCTCTCTGTCTCTCTCTCTCTCTGTCTCTCTGTCTCTCTCTCTCTCTCTCTCTATCTCTGTCTCTCTCTCTCTATCTCTGTCTCTCTCTCTCTCTCGCTTCTCTCTCTCTCTCTGTCTCTCTGTCTCTCTCTCTCTCTCTCTCTCTTCTCGCTCTCTCTCTCTCTCTCTCTCTCTCTGTCTCTCTCTCTCTCTCTCTCTCTCTCTCTCTCTCTCTCTCTCTCTCTCTCTCTCTCTCTCTCTCTCTCTCTCTCTCTCTCTCTCTCTCTCTTTGCTACTGTCTACTATCCTCTCGCTCTAATCTATAATACATGTTGATCTATTGTATATCATGACCTTTGTGTTATAAAACTGTCACATTTGTTATATTGAAGAACTACCGTTAGTAAGAAGTAGGCCTAGTTCATTTATAAAAGGTTTATTTTGTGAACTCAATTGTTCGGTCAATAATCCAGCACAAAATTGTGGAATTAGAATTAAAATTATGCTTTCTCATATTGCCCATTTATGTTTCATAAAACCATGGAAACCATCGCCGGTGCAAACTAACAGCTATAGCAAAAAACTTTCCTAAAAAAAAAAAATGAAATATTACTTGAAAAACAAATTGAAGGCAAAGCTTCCCTAAATCTCTTTAGCTTCCACTAAAGAAATTATTCATCCAAAAGGGAAAATTCTGGAAACGTTCTGCACACAGTAGGCTATACAGGTATTGAAATGTGTGGTAAATGAGTAAATGATGACAGAATAATACATTCTGGGTGAACTATTCCTTTAAGGTGATTGATTTGAACAGGAAGAGGGCAATAGAAAAGTGTGAATTTAGCGCCTACTGTATAAACTCTTATTTATATTTTGCAGATGCTTATAAAAATCATGCTGATTTTAGAGAACGGAAAAGTCAAGTGACATGAAAACTGATTTGCACTTCTAACCTGAATGCACACACTGGATTCACACAGACTATAAAACAGAAGTGATATTTCCTCTCAACTCTTCAGATGAATCAGCACTCATTACAAGTTCATTAACTCAACTGCTGTTGTAGTGCAATTTCACAGATTTATGGGGCGCATGGGTTTTATTTCTCAAAACCAATTTCCATAACAATGGCAGTAAAACTGGAAGAAAATCTTTAGAAATAAAAGTTATGAATAGGCAAGTCGTAACCATGGTTATCCGTTGCAAAGCACACACAGCAACAATAATAATAAAAGAGGAGTTATAGACAGTATAACTCCTCTTTTATGTCGTGGCTTAATGGATAGAGCATTGGACTTGCAACCCAAGGTTGTGGGTTCGAATCTCGGCTCCGGCAGGAATTGTCCACGACTGAGGTGAGACCCTTGAGCAAGGCACCGAACCCCCGACTGCTCCCCGGGCGCCGCAGCGACGGCTGCCCACTGCTACGTGTGTGTGTGTCCACTGCTCCAGGTTGTGTGTGTGTGTGTGTGTGTGTGTGTGTGTGTGTGTGTGTGTGTGTGTGTGTGTGTCCACTGCTCCAGGTGTGTGTGTGTGTGTGTGTGTGTGTGTGTGTGTGTGTGTGTGTGTGTGTGTGTGTGTGTCCACTGCTCCAAGTGTGTGTGCACTTGGATGGATTAAATGCAGAGAACACATTTCACTGCTGGTTATACTCTGTATAATTGTGTATGTGACTAATAAAAATTATATTATTTTTCAGTGGGACAGCAGAGGTGAATGAGGTCTGTGCAGGATGTGTAACACTTCACAAAAAATCCACGAATAAGATAAAACCCAACGAGAAGGTGAGAAAAAGAGAACAAAACAAACTGCACGTTTACAAGGACATGCTTTGGTGAATCCTGCTACTGTATACCATTTAATATATTAAATAGTAAAGATTTGCATTAGACAGAACTGAAAATACGCTTATATGAATGATATAATTTCCTTTCTGAATTACTCGATTTTAAACGTCTTTACACCTTTGAGAACATACTGTAATTAAAATAGACCCAAGAAAACCAATAATGATGCCGTATGCTGTAAGTACATCAAGAAATATTGCGTCAACTATTGGACCAGTGGTTAACAGAAAATGTTGTTCAGCAACTAAAGTTAATAAATTGGACCAATGGATTTACTAAGTCCCATTGGTTTTATGGACAGTATGTTGGGAAATCAGACATACTGTAGGCCTATAAACCACATTTACACAGACATTATTTTGATTACAGACCATAAATACTTTGAAAAGCTCAAATTAAGAATTACTTTGAGAAAGTCTATGCCATGTGACAAAACTTGGAAAAAAGCTTGAAACTTTTCAAATGTATAAATTACTGCTGTCAATCGATAAAAAATAATAATCGCATTAATCACAGTCATGGACTGTGATTATTCATGACTAATCACATATTTAAAATACTAGGATTTACCTGTAAATGTGTTGAAATAAAGAAATGCATGACACCTCCGACAGATATGAGACATAATTATAAGACACCTTATTATTCTTTTATAATTAATATTTTGTTTTTATTCAAGCATTATCAGTCTTTTTACTGACAATAAAACGTTTACCAAGCCACATCTTCAATCCCACTATACTTTTACCCAACTATTATCAAAAGTATATCTAAATAAATACAACAAGAAAATGTTTGCGACCTTGCGTGAAGTATTATGACAAAATGCATTATGAAGAAGAATTGGACCTGTTCTGCAGCTGCATTAGCGCTAACATTAATATCATGCTTCATAAGACAATTTATGAGATTAATAGTACACTTTTACTCAGAACTCACTCCAAACCACCATCAAGTGTTTGTAATAACATCCTTTTGCGATCACATGTGGAATTTGTTTGTTTACTGTTGTTAAAAAAACTGTTTTGAACTGTTTTGTGGAATCATAGTTTAGCGAATTAAGCCCTTTACCTCTCAAGTCAAACTCCATACTGCGTGAGCTACTGAATATAAAACCCATATGAAGCAGCATATCTGATGCTAATGTTCAAAAGTATCAGATTTCAAATGTTACAATTTTTTTGCATTTATAATATGATATTCCTCAAGTAATTGTCCAAATATTAGGCTTTATTAATCAAAACTGTGGACCTGCAAATCATACTTTGGGTGAAACGGAATAAAATGTATTGGAGGTTTACTGCCTCTAGTGTTTATTTCAACTGGAAACTGCAGAGATTCGTATGTATTTGTACGTTTTTCAGTTTTGCAGAAATTGTATTTAGAGGCACATATTTCCAATGAGCCGATCACAGTTCAGTAGGAGCACGAAACTAGGAGATACACACAAATAGAGTATTTAATTATCCAACGGGGAACATAGGCCACGTACACACTGCAGCTAAATTCGGTTGTCAGTTCACCTTTTACTCCTTAATCACGTTCTGTACACACATAATTTACTAAAATACGGGAGTGCAACCGCATTAACTCCCGAAAAATACAGGTAGTGACAACCGCATTTACAGAAATTCTACGCAGTGTGTACAGAACCGAACTGAACAACTAGTTGTTAATGACGTATTTGAAAGTGCATCGGTGTGTTCGTCTGTATGTGAGATGCAAGAAAATAACAGTGAACGAAGTCTTAACTTAGCTCGGGGCTAGCTGCGCTCATGAGCCGTGCGGTAAAGTGTCAGTGTTGCCAGATCTTCACAGAAAAAAACAACAAGAAACAAGGACAAGCACAAAAAAAAAAATGCTTTGTTTTATAACACCAAAATAAAAATGTATATATCTCATATCTGCGACCGACCACTTTATTAACTCCATAAAGTGCCTGTCTTTATGAGCTATGACCAAACAACATGCCTGAAAGCGCTTGTAAATGAGGACAGGCAAAAAGCACCCTTTAAAGCCCTACAGATAACACAGGCTTTTAAGCGCAGACTGGTTTCATGTGCACATTTAGTTAAATCAATGTAAAACAGTGCTTTAAAAAAAATTGGCAAAACGGACTGTAATATTTATCACTCTGAAGTAATGAATCCACTTTTCCCTGTTCTAGCGTTCAGATCCCCCATTAACAGAACTGGACCTAGAGACTGAAAGTATATGATCTCTGACTGTAACGTTGAGAAGATATCTTCATTGTAATAAGGCGATTCACGTGGGGGGATATATGAGGCACATAGGTACAGGTCCTCATCTAAACACAAAATCTCTTTTTTAAGTTTTATCCAAATATGCGTTGTTCCTTTTTTCACAGGCTGAATATACTGCCACAGGTGCTCTTTGAACCAAACTATGATTCCTCCTGAATCCCTTCCGTTTTTAACATTAGGCTGTTTGATTGATGGTATACGTAACTCTCTGTAGTTTGGAGGAGTGTAGGATTTGGAGTCTGAACGACTCCATGTCTCAAGTAATAGAATTTTATCTGAATTATATACAATATTTACAAAATCAGAGTTTGTGATTTTCTCTCCAAAAGCGGAAGAGAACATCCCTTGAATGTTATAGCTTGTTATTTTAAATGATGACATTGAGTATTATTATAATTACCAGAATAATGTATGAGTTAATGACACAATCATGTAAATATATAGATTAATCAATAAAAAAAGGTAATATAGAGAATATAGAGAAATGCAGTGAGTGGATCAATTTCTCTCTCTCTCTCTGTCTCTCTCTCTCTAATCTATAATACATGTTGATCTATTGTATATCATGACCTTTGTGTTATAAAACTGTCACATTTGTTATATTGAAGAACTACCATTAGTAAGAAGTAGGCCAGTTTCTTTTGTGAACTCAATTGTTCGGTCAATAATCCAGCACAAAATTGTGGAATTAGAATTCAAATTATGCTTTCTCATATTGCCCATTTATGTTTCATAAAACCATGGAAACCATCGCCGGTGCAAACTAACAGCTATAGCAAAAAACTTTCCTAAAAAAAAAAAATGAAATATTACTTGAAAAACAAATTGAAGGCAAAGCTTCCCTAAATCTCTTTAGCTTCCACTAAAGAAATTATTCATCCAAAAGGGAAAATTCTGGAAACGTTCTGCACACAGTAGGCTATACAGGTATTGAAATGTGTGGTAAATGTGTAAATGATGACAGAATAATACATTCTGGGTGAAATATTCCTTTAAGGTGATTGATTTGAACAGGAAGAGGGCAATAGAAAAGTGTGAATTTAGCGCCTACTGTATAAACTCTTATTTATCTTTTGCAGATGCTTATAAAGCTCATGCTGATTTTAGAGAACGGAAAAGTCAAGTGACATGGAAACTGATTTGCACTTCTAACCTGAATGCACACACTGGATTCACA
Organism: Schizopygopsis pylzovi; assembly: GCA_027422435.1. Classification (NCBI taxonomy): domain Eukaryota; kingdom Metazoa; phylum Chordata; class Actinopteri; order Cypriniformes; family Cyprinidae; genus Schizopygopsis; species Schizopygopsis pylzovi. Next base: position 32,056,293 of record CM049826.1, on the reverse strand, counting down.
CAGACTATAAAACAGAAGTGATATTTCCTCTCAACTCTTCAGATGAATCAGCACTCATTACAAGTTCATTAACTCAACTGCTGTTGTAGTGCAATTTCACAGATTTATGGGGCGCCTGGGTTTTATTTCTCAAAACCAATTTCCATAACAATGGCAGTAAAACTGGAAGAAAATCTTTAGAAATAAAAGTTATGAATAGGCAGGTCGTAACCATGGTTATCCGTTGCAAAGCACACACAGCAACAATAATAATAAAAGAGGAGTTATAGACAGTATAAATCCTCTTTTATGTCGTGGCCTAATGGATAGAGCATTGAACTTGTAACCCGAGGTTGTGGGTTCGAATCTCGGCTCCGGCAGGAATTGTCCACGACTGAGGTGAGACCCTTGAGCAAGGCACCGAACCCCCAACAGCTCCCCGGGCGCTGCAGCAACGGCTGCCCACTGCTACGTGTGTGTGTGTGTGTGTGTGTGTGTCCACTGCTCCAGGTGTGTGTGTGTGTGTGTGTGTGTGTGTGTGTGTGTGTCCACTGCTCCAGGTGTGTGTGTGTGTGTGTGTGTGTGTGTGTGTGTGTGTGTGTCCACTGCTCCAGGTGTGTGTGTGTGTGTGTGTGTGTCCACTGCTCCAGGTGTGTGTGTGTGTGTGTGTGTGTGTGTGTGTGTGTCCACTGCTCCAGGTGTGTGTGTGTGTGTGTGTGTGTGTGTGTGTGTTTCCACTGCTCCAGGTGTGTGTGTGTGTGTGTGTGTGTTTCCACTGCTCCAAGTGTGTGTGTGTGTGTGTGTGTGTCCACTGCTCCAGGTGTGTGTGTGTGTGTGTGTGTCCACTGCTTCAGGTGTGTGTGCACTTGGATGGATTAAATGCAGAGAACACATTTCACTGCTGGTTATACTCTGTATAATTATGTATGTGACTAATAAAAATTATATTATTCTTCAGTGGGACAGCAGAGGTGAATGAGGTCTGTGCAGCATGTGTAACGCTTTACAAAAAATCCACGAATAAGATAAAACCCAACGAGAAGGTGAGAAAAGAGAACAAAACAAACTGCATGTTTACAAGGACATGCTTTGGTGAATCCTGCTACTGTATACCATTTAATATATTAAATAGTAAATATTGTCATTAGACAGAACTGAAAATACGCTTATATTAATTATATAATTTCCTTTCTGAATTACTAGATTTTAAACGTCTTTACACCTTTCAGAACGTTTACATAAAACTCACAAATGTGTTCAATACGCCTTTAAGGGGTATGACTCAGAGGAAATTACATCATCTGACTGAGGTGAAGCTGACACTGATAAAGGAGGAGTTCTGTATTTGATTTGTTGTTTTATTTTAAGCTTGTTTTTGTATGTTTTTTGAGAAGGACGAGCTAAAGGGTCAGGCCCCGTCACGCTAAAACATTACAGAAAATAATGAGAATGTTTTAAATCAAAAACATCTAAAAAGTTTACTGATTGCATGTTAACAGTTTTTATGCTAGCATGCTAACGTTAAGTAATAGCAGTTTAAAGTGACCTGTCTCATTCGTGTGTGACCTGTGACGCGGCCTTACAAATGAATGGCATTCTTCTTTTTTATTACCTTTATTGCATATAATAAATATCTGACGCATGACATTGTAAAAGATTATTTGAATAAATAAACATTACACTGTAAATGTGAAGCTTTTTATGCTCATAATTTTTTTTTTAATATTGTACATCTTTTACCTAGGACTATATAGATATAATTGTAATCTATATTAGCAGTTAGCGCAGCTGAGAGACAAATGTAATGTAGTGAACGACTAAATGCAGATCCTGAGAGAAAGGAGAAACCTCTTCAAAAAGAAAGGGAGAGATGGAGGCAGAAAAGGGAAAGAAGGAAAGGTATTTATGAGTTCAATGAACAGGTGCAAATTATGGAAAGAGCAACAGAAAGAAATCTATAGGCTTAAGAGAAAGTTCGCAGAATAGAGTAGTGAATAGAGTAACATTTTAATGACTGTTAAATGGTTGTGTGACAGTAACTTTACCAGTCGAATATTACATTAACATTATAATCATTTAAAATAGGAATGCTTATCAAAACTTAAGAACACAAAACATAACCTTTTTCTTTTTCAGGAAATGATGATATAAAATGTTCTATTTGAGGAAATATTGATGCATTAATATCTCTAACTGTGTAGATGAATGTGGGGGTAAACATACACTGCTATGTTTTTGTAAAAATATTCTAAGTAAAGGTCGTTTTTCACAACTATATGAGTGCCTGGCGGGTATTCTGGGATTTTTGTGAACTACAGTTGACCGAAAAGTTGCTTATATTACATATAGGAATTATAACACCATGTTAAATACAATCAGGGACATGTGACCAATAAGAAGATGCTATTTGTATCAAATAAATTGATATATACAAATTTGTCTCTGACAAGGCCTGATATTTTAGGGGTGAAATGCGTATAAAAATGTATTTTATTAAATCATAAAAACATGCTGAGATGGCACGATATGTGGTTCTCATAGTTCAACATGTCCTCCATATGACTCAACGTTCAGATTTAATAACAATAATAAAAAATCCCAATATTAAAAGTGGAAATGTGTGTTTCTGGTAGAATGTCCCACACAGTTATGTGCTTCAATAACTCATCAGAGAAAACCTAAGCCTGATGTTTAAAACTACGGCAATAACACATCCTGCTTTACAGGATCTCACATTGAGTTTCATGGCTTTGTATAATTGCCACTAATTGTTCACATGAAAAAACTGTGAGGGCCATTTTTGTACTGCACTAAACACTTCCAGCCATATTGTGCTTGAATAGCTGAGTAGATAAATAGCAAAGAATGCTTTAGAAAATAAAATAGATGTCTAGTCCCCATGTCCTTTCAGAAACAGTTCAAATAAATCTTTCAAAAACAACTATCTCAAAGAGACTACAACATTTTGTAGATTTTTTTATAGCGTTATCCATGCATGGTCACACTTTTATTGAAAAAAGTTTATCTTCACAATATTCACAAATGTAATAATTCATTTCCAAAATGTTGTCCGACATCACCAAGCCTTCATATTTTTCAACTCCTCCATCTACCTGCTACCGAGAGATCACTGTTTATGACCCAGTCAGTCTCTGATGGGTAAAGGCATACTGTGGGATGTTTTAAATATCTTGTTTTTCGGAAAATAAGTGCGCAAAACCCACACATTCACCCAACTCAACAATGTATGAAATGTAAATGCAGATTTTCCATCAAAATCAGAGGAGAGGTTCAAAATGTCAAAGCACAAATCAGCATGACAATGATACAGCAGTAGAAGGAATGACAAAAAGAGGGACTTTAACTTCCCTTGTAAAACAAACTAAACCTGAACGTGCAAATCCTGCCTGACCAGTTCACCTTGCAAGGACCTGCTGACCAAAACATCTCCTCCAGTTGGCTGGAAGAGACACTTTCTCTGAGAGATTCCCACAGCAGGTGGTTTACCACAGTCTCTATTACTGTGGAAAGACTCCCGGCAGAACTCGTTGATGCTGTCCTCTGCTTCCCTGAGAAGAGCCAGAGCTTATTCTCCCAAAGTCTTTGTCCTTTCTCACCACTTAACAGTGCTGCAGGGGTATTATTGTCTTAGACATGTTCTGTATGGTGGAGTTTAAAAGTAAAATAAAATAAAAAGTTTTCACTCAGACTTTTGGAACCTAATGTACTTTTTAAAGAAATTGCTCAGCCCCAAAAAAAATTTGCTGAATTACTCAAACCATCCAAGTTTGTTTCTTCAAGGGAACAGATTTGGAGAAATGTAGCTTAACATCACTTGCTCACCAGTGGATACTCTGCAGTGAATGGGTGCCGTCAGATTGAGAGTCCAAACAGCTGATAAACACAATCCACAGATAATCCACACCACTCCAGATCATCAGTTAGTTAAAAAAAGTAAGTTTGTAAGTAATAAATCAATCCATCATTAAAGCATTTTGTCTTTAAACCAAGTACATAATCCATAATAACGCTTCATCCAGTGAAAAGTCTATTCCCTGTTGTCCTATCAAATCAAAATTCACAAACATATTTGTTTTTTCTTATAAACTGTGCTTGATACTGTATGTCTCTCCGTATATAGATGAGATGACTTTTCATGGTAAAAAGCAATGTTAATTATAGAGGAACCATTTTAGCCAGAAGCAAAGGTCTGAAGCTAAAAACGTCTTAGTGATGGATTTATTACAAGCATGCAGTATTTTGCTTGACAAGACAATAACTGATGGACTGGAGTCGTGTGGATTAATTATGGATTATTGTGATGTTTTTAATGGTCTCTCATTCTGACGGCACCCATTCACTGCAGAGCATGGTGAGCAAATAATGTAATGCTTCATTTCTCCAATGAAGATGAAGAAATAAACTAATCTAATATTGTGGATGGCCTGTGGTTAATTGAGTACATTTTCAGCAAATGTTCATTTTTTTGATGAACTACTCCTTACTCACCTAGTCATTGACATTGAATTTAACCATCAGGATTTGTTTTATTATTTTATCAAATAATAAAAGTAACTTAAATTTTGACTAACTTCCTGGGCACCAAAACTACATAGACATCTCAGGCTTTATTGGTTAAAAGAATGACCTTAGTCCTTATAATCATTTCCCAGCACTGACTGAAGGAGCTTTGTACTTTCTATATAAAAAACTAGAGGACAGGAAAGCAGTTCTAGAAGAGAAACTAAAGCACTGCATACCAGTGCAAAACAGACTCACTCAGAAGATGCATGGAACTGCATACAGTTCTGTACATATGATAGGAACATAAAGTGTATTTCATATTGACCTACTTGCATTTACGGAAATAGCAAACCATTTCAGAGGTGAAATGACTGACAATGCATGTCCAGTTTTCTGTTAAGTATTTTGTGCATTAAGGGAAAGCACAGGCCTCTCAGCAGACTGCAGTAAGTGTGTTTCTGTAGCCCATTACTCGGAGTGGCTAAAAGCTAAATGGATGCTCTGATGCATTCAAATTGTTGACTTGCTGATACTTACAATATGGTACACGTAATGCATTGTGTTGATGAGTGTTATGCTACATTACAGCACCCCATGACATGGTGAGTTATTAATTTTGACTAGCGTAACTGGGTTATGCGTTTTTTTAGCTTTTCTAGTATATGTTTATACAATGCAGTATAATAGCATTAACCACAGTGCTCATTTAAACTTATTATTAAGCAACAAAGCTCAGAATTAGCAAATTACATTCAAATTGGGTAGGATTAGGGATGTAGAATATGGTCATGCAGAACATGTGCTTTATAAATACTGTACTAATAAACTGCCAAAATGTTAATAAGGGGCATGCAAATAAGCAGCTAGTTAATAGTGAGAATTGTTCCCTTTACTGGTTTTATCGAGTTTTAATAATAAAAAAGAACATTTTAGTATGAATATGTTAGCCTTAAGGTTATCTATAAGCTAGTGTCTCCAAAATTCGCATTTAGAAGATTTAAGCATTTAAAACTTACTTATTTCTGGCCAATTAAATGAATCTGATGCATCCTGCTCTTACACTATAAATAGACGCTGAAGCTATGGTTGAAATCTGCATTTCATTTTTATTTTTTATTTTTTAACATATATACATACTATGTTTTTATGACTGCACTTTTAGAAAACGACAGATGTCCCTTCTTACATTCATTGCAAAGGCACTTGAGCATGTTGTGTTTAACCAACTCTCTGTTTCTTGCACAGAACAACCTCCTGGAGAACAACCCATCTGGATTCAAAAGTGGCCACTCAACTGAGACTGCCCTACTCTCAGTTACTGAAGCCCTGAGACTGGCAAGAGCAGCTGGATCTGTCTGCTGCTTTTTACACCGTTAACCACCAGATCCTTCAGTCCACCCTCATAAAGACGGGCATCTCAGGAACCGCACTCCAGTGTTTCAGGTCTTACCTCTCGGGTAGGTCCTTCAGGGTGTCTTGGAAGGGTGAGGTTTAAAAGTCACAACTTCTAGCTACTGGGGTTCCTCAAGGCTCAGTGCTTAAATCACTTCTCTTTTCCATCTACATGTCATCTTTAGGATCTGTCATTCAGAAGCATGGCTTTTCCTATGATTGCTAAGCTGATGACACTCAACTGTGCTTCTCATTCCAGCCAAATGATCCGACAGTAGCTGTTCGCATTGCAGCCTGTCTGAAAGACATTACTGTCTGGATAAAGGATCATCACGTTCAACTCAACCTTGCTAAGACAGAACTGCCCGTGGTCTCAGTCAACCCAGCGCTTCATCACAACCTCACTATACAGCTAGGTTCGTAACTCCTTCCAGGACAGCCAGCCTTGGAGTTGTGATTGATGATCAGTTAAGCTTCCCAGACCATATTGCCACAACAGCCCAGTTCTGCAGATTTGCCTTATACGACATTAGGAAGATTAGACCCTTCCTACCAGAGCAGATCGCACAACTCCTTGTCCAAGCTCTTGTTCTCTCCAGACTGGACTATTGTAATGCTCTGTTGGTGGACCTTTCCACATATACTATCAAGCCTCTGCAGCTGCTCCAGAAGGCACCAGTGAGAGTGGTCTTCAACGAGCCGAAGAAAGCTCACGTCACACCTCTCTTCATCAGCTTGCACTGGCTGCCAATAACTTGCCTACGAGACAGCCACTGGCACTGCACCAATATACCTAAACCCACTAGTTCAGACCTATGCGCCCTCCAGAAGCTTGCGTTCTGCACGTGAACGACACCTTGTGGTGCCATCCTAAAGAAGCACAAATCACTCTTACGGACATGTTCCTGCTGGTGGAACGATCTCAATCCGAGCAGCTCAGTCTTTAGCCATTTTCAAAAAACATCTGAAGACACATGTTTTCACCATCACCTGACCAATTAATACTAGCACTTAAGTATTATTTTCTATTCTGTCTGATTTATAAAAAATTAAAAAACACCTTGCTATGTGCACTGTGCTACACTAACTGAGATTTCTCAGCACTTGTATATTTTTGCTCTCTCGTTGGTCTGATTGCTTCTTTTCCGTAAGTCGCTTTGGATAAGTGTCTGCTGAATGATTAAATGTAAATATTTGATATGGTGAAAGGCATATAGTGCACTGTATATGGAATGAGAAAAACGGTGCTGTACACCACTTCAGTGAACCTCTAAAGAAAACAACCAAGTTCAATAAACCACAAGAAAATGAATCGTGTAATATTTAATGATTTGATTCTGACTCAAAAGTTCCAAGATATTACTGCAGTGCTATAAACTCGTTCCAGTTTTGTTGATTGTCACATAGCATGGTATATCACTATAATCTAAGGATTGTAATCTTTAAAATGAACCGATCTTCAAAAATCAGCTAAGCCTCCCATAACAAAAAACTAAATAATATTTGAGCAAATATATGAACTTACAAAGAATGTGTACTTTTAATATCAGTGGAAACACAGTTTAAGTTTCTTTGCATCCTTGCCATATTGGAATTTCAAGTAACACATTCATTTTCAATAATTCAAATGATGTGTTTTGTATTATTATTCCTTACTAATTGCAAATCAGAAATGCACTTTTAATTGACAAGTAGCTCACTTAAGATGTCTTGATAACATCGCATTGTGAGTATTTAAAATTGTGAGGAAATACAGCATTATGACATTATTAGAGGATAAGTGCAACCTCAAGCTCCTGGACTGCAATTTCTTTTAGCTTCAAGCAAACAAACAGACAAACAAACAAAAAAACAAATAGTAGATTAATACATTTAAAAATAAATAAAACCATGTTTAAAGTGCCACTGTCACGGTGCACACACGAGGGAGGAACAGGAACACGCAGACGAGGATATAAACTCAAATATAATATTTAATAAGGACATCAAGGCAGGACATGACAGGACTAGGTAGTACTCACAAACAGGATACACCGGGAATAACAAGTAGACCAGACAACATCCAACTGAACAGGCATGAACTAATATACACAGGTAAATCATAGATAATTAGACAAACACGGCTGGACATGAATTAACTAATAATGACATTAAACAAGGACCGGAAACAAACCAAATAAGGAAACATGAGGTGGGGACACATGACACACGACAGAGGCCTGACATAACTCCCCCCTCCCGAAAGGCTCGTCCCGAGCCTTAACAGTTCCATCAGGGAGGGGGGGTGGGCGCTCTGGAGGCCCCTCAGGACAGACACAGACAGGAACGCAGGACGGGGACCTCCAGAGCAGAACAGACAGGGACCATGGCGGAGCTGGGAACTCTGGAAGCCATGGCGGTGCAGGGAGCTCTGAAGGCCATGGTGGAGCTGGGAGCTCTGGGGACCATGGCGGAGCTGGGAGCTCTGGGGACCATGGCAGATGGTCTTCCGGGCCCTAGGCCTCGACCCCCTCGGCCCGGCCCCTACAGCCGGAACCCTACTACCCCCCCCCAAAATTTCAATGGGGAAGTGAGGGGGTATCAGGAGCCCTCCAGGGCTAAACAGACAGGACAGTACAAAACACGACAGGACAGCCCTCCAGGGCCAGACAGACAGGACAGGACACGACGACAGGAAAGCCCTCCAGGGCCAGACAGACAAGACATCCCACAGGAACCAGAAGCCCTCCTGGGCTAGCTCGGAGGCTGAGGCTTCCTCTGGGCATGATCAGGAGTCAGGGGCCCTCACAGGGTCCCTCAGCGACCGCCTCCACTTCAGCAACAAGGGGGCAGGCGGCTAGAATGGCCTCCATGGCCACAACACGAGGAGCCGCCTGCCCCAGACGAGTCTCCATGGACAAGACAAGACAAGGTAGTTAAAATGTTCCTGTGGGCACAACAAGACAGACACACGGCACTCCTGGCCGTGACATGTGGACTTGATCCACGGGGCTAGGGATAGCGGCGGCCAGCGGGCATGAGTCAACGCCAATCCAGTGCTTGAGTCAGCGGCAATCCGGCGGGCTTGAGTCAGCGGCAATCCGGCGGGCTTTAGGACAGCGGCGGGCCGGCGGGCATTGATTCAGAGGCGGGCCGGCGGGCATTGAGTCAGAGGCGATCCGGTGGCGTGATCTCCCGCGAACGGCGCGCCTGGGGGAGCGGCAACCCGGGAACTAGGCAAGGATGCCGGCGGGCTTGGGAGAGCCACCGCCGGCGACGGATATCTCCCGCGATCGGCGGGCATGAGGGCTCGCGGCCAGTGGACTCGCGGCACTCGCGGCGATCCCGCCGAACTCCCACGCCGACTTGCAGTGGGCTATGGCGGGAATGACGAGTGGCGACTTCCATGCCGCGGGACAGACATACACAAACACTGGAACAAAATAAAAACTTTTCAAAACGGAAAACAAAACGGGGTGAATGGGCGCCGCTTACGGTTTTGGTCTGGTCTTCAGTCACGGTGCACACACGAGGGAGGAACAGGAACACGCAGACGAGGATATAAACTCAAATGATAATATTTAATAAGGACATCAAGGCAGGACATGACAGGACAAGGCAGTACTCACAAACAGGATACACCGGGAATAACAAGTAGACCAGACCACATCCAACTGAACAGGCATGAACTAATATACACAGGTAAATCATAGATAATTAGACAAACACGGCTGGACATGAATTAACTAATAATGACATTAAACAAGGACCGGAAACAAACCAAATAAGGAAACATGAGGTGGGGACACATGACACACGACAGAGGCCTGACAGCCACCTCTTGGATGGCAAATCCTTTTTATTATTATTATTAATAAAACAAGAACTAAAATATATTGCAGATAGGCTAAGATATAGAAATGAGCTAAATTAAAACTATATTCTCTGAAAACAAGCCTTTATATCTTATGCAGGTTACTTCTTAATTAAATGTATCTTGTTTTAAGGATGACTGGTTATTATTACGGGAAAAAACACTCATTAAAAATGATTTTTGGCAGTTCAGTCTACAGTGGTAATGAATAGTGCTTTTGTATTCACAATGTTCAGCCACCTTCAGGACAAGAGCCATGTGTAGAAAACGTTACCACAGTCCATTATTCAATTACAGCTATTGCTTATTGCAAATTCACAAACCAATATGATTGGAAAATATGTAGTGAAATTATATACAATTACAGTAAAATGATTAGTGTTGGAGTCTTTGAAAATGAGTTTAATCTTCTCCTAATTAATAGAAACTCAACTCTATTCTCAGAGACACTCGGTACCCTCGAGAGTCCAATCCAAAGAACGATAGAGAGGTTTTATAATCCTTACTAACTTGGGAGAAACCTTTTAGAGCGCCACCGTTATCTGACATCTCAGATACCTTTGATATATCATCTGCATTCAGGGATTTCTCTGTTTCATTTCAAATGACATTTTCTCTTATATCTATAATAAAACTGTGTTATACTTCTAACAATGTAGGCAGCACATATAAAGTACCTAAATACATAAAACATTGTATGAGGCATGAGCAAAGAAGCATCAGCCGCAGTCACTGACACACATAAAGACAATCCATCTGAGATACAACGTAACAAGAGAAGCAAATAATTACGCCAAACGCATGAAACGATCATTTCATTCAGTTAATGTGATCAATGCACGTCTCCTGAGACTCATCACTGGGAAACACACTAAACAAATGGCATACAAATTAGCATAAAACTAAATGAAACAAAGAAAACAAACATTAACTTTTTTCTGATCAGATTTGTTGTGCAACACTAACAAAGTTCATGCATGTTCCAAAAAAAAAAAAACTTACAATATATAGTCTCTGTATTCTGGACAGCTTCCTGGTCTTCATGCTGAGATGCTGCTGCTGCTGGACAGGGATGTGTGTGGGAGAAATGTGGCCCAGGTCACGGGCTGAAGAGCGTTTAATGGTGACGACACTCCCCAGCTTTAAGTGCACCTGATCCGGATCCCAACCACACACTGAGACTCAGCACTAACCCTGCCAGCTCCTCACATTAGAGGCCTCCCCAATGTCTGAGTGTGTGCGTTTGTCTCTGTCTGTGATCGAGGGTGAGTAAATGACAGAATTTTCATTTTGGCATGAACTATCCCTTTAAGTTCTGCTTCTGTAGTTATTTCGGTGAAAGTAACTCGAAAGTAATACAGGAGTCTTGTAACGCATTAAAATTCTAAGACAGTAATATTGTAAGGTAAGGAATTACTTTTAAATAACAGTAACAAGTAATCTATAATGTATTCCAGTTTTGAAGTAACTTGCACAACACTGTAAATGTGGCCCTGGAACACAAAACCAGTCATAGGGGTACATTTTGCGAAATTGCGATTTAGACACCACATGAAAACTGAATAAATAAGCTTGCAATTGATATATGATTTGTTATGATAGGAAAATATTTGGCCAAAATACAACTATTTGAAAATCTGGAATCTAAAAGTGCATAAATCTAAATATTGAGAAAATCACTTTTAAAATTTTACAAATGAAGTCCTTAGCAATGCATATTACTAATCAAAAATGAAGTTTTGATACATTTAAAGTAGGAAATTTACAAAATATCTTCATTGAACCTGATCTTTACTTAATATCCTAATGATTTTGACCCATACAATGTATTTTTGGCTATTGCTATAAATATAATCCAGCGACTTAAGACTGGTTTTGTGGTCCAGGGTCACAAATATGCTTATGGAATTTTACCACTAATTTGTTCCAGTACAAAAACATTTGCACAATTTTACTAATGAGCGAAAATCTAGAAATATAGTTTTTTAACATGATGTTATGCGTGTCTAATGCCACAGTCATGCTAGAGCGTGCACTTTACTTAGAGCAAGCAAAATGTGTGTTGGTAATATGACATCACACTCATGTTTAAAAATAAACATAATATACACACACTGTCTATAATAAACACGTATCCAAAATGTAAAAATACTGAATCCAGCACTTTCTTTCAAGGCTACAAACCCGCAGTTTTAAAGTTTACAAGCTTCCAATTCAGCTAAGAGGTCACATGACATATACATTTTTGTTGGTCACACATATTTATATGTAACCAGGTTGAAAAGTTAGTGTCAAGCACAAGGCTGATTATTTGCACACCCTGGTTTGAATGTACTTCACATAGAGCATGTTTTCATGTCTTTCTCATCTGTTGCCATAATGTTATGCTGGCCCTTTAAGAAATACGGCTGTGTCAGTGTCGAAAAGTGCCGCGAGAGTGCGGATGAGCAGCACGAGTTATCAGTGCAGGGTGAATGTTTCTCGTGAAGTGGAGGATCGAGGTCATTAATGTCCATTAAATCCCAAAATAGAGAGAAATATGCTCATACAGTGAGTTATATAATTGTTCTCCGTGTGATGGGAATTCGGATGGCTGTGTGATTTTGAATATCGACAGCGATTGCTAACGAATAGTTCGGTGTGGGGAAGCTAACCGTTTCTCACCAAAGCGTAAGTGTTGATGATATAATCTGTATCAGTATACTGTTACAAACTTCATTTGTGCATAATTTAATGCAAACCAGTGTTATTGAAACAGTTATTTTGTTTAGAGGGGAGAAAAGTACTCTATAAACCATCTGAGTGTTTCCGGTGTGAGTGTGAAGCATTCAAGTGAGTGTTGTTCACTTTCATTGATTTGTAAAAGTGTTTTAGTCATGTGCATTCATGTTTCATTGGAACAAGAATAATTCCCTTAACACTTATTTGGCTTATTCAAATTTCCCACCCAAACCAAAGTGGGAAAGTGGAGTTATCCAATTCCATAAATGAATGTTGGAGCCCAAAATGGTTTAACCCCTCTATATTTCCTACAACCACTCGTGTCCTCAACACTCCACCTCAATGTCAAATTCGGATGATAGGTGGTTTCCTTATAACCGGGACGAGGCCCTACTGGATGATTAGAACTTAATCATTGCCAACAAGGTTTCTCTTAATTTCAAAATAAATTTTCTTATTCAAAAAAACGGTTAACTTCTTAATGTGGGACCCCTTAAGGGTATACTTCAAGTACTGGTTAAACATCAGACCTGATACTACACACATAAAGACAATCCATCTGAGATACAACGTAACAAGAGAAGCAAATAATTACGCCAAACGCATGAAACGATCATTTCATTCAGTTAATGTGATCAATGCACGTCTCCTGAGACTCATCACTGGGAAACACACTAAACAAATGGCATACAAATTAGCATAAAACTAAATGAAACAAAGAAAACAAACATTAACTTTTTTATGATCAGATTTGTTGTGCAACACTAACAAAGTTCATGCATGTTCCAAAAAAAAAACACTTACAATATATAGTCTCTGTATTCTGGACAGCTTCCTGGTCTTCATGCTGAGATGCTGCTGCTGCTGGACAGGGATGTGTGTGGGAGAAATGTGGCCCAGGTCACGGGCTGAAGATCGTTTAATGGTGACGACACTCCCCAGCTTTAAGTGCACCCGATCCGGATCCCAACCACACACTGAGACTCAGCACTAACCCTGCCAGCTCCTCACATTAGAGGCCTCCCCAATGTCTGAGTGTGTGCGTTTGTCTCTGTCTGTGATCGGGGTTTCACTCTGCGTGGCTGAATGATGTGGATGCATGAGTTCTGTCATCGTTTGCTCAGCACCATACCTTTGCATGAGCAACAGACTGAAATGTAATCATTTACTTTTGGGGTGCTATGTGCCAAGACAAAGGCTCTTTACTTGGGCAGATTGGCAAGACTGCACCTGCTTGTCGTTCCTCTCTTGTGAACTTGCAGGTAACTATTTGTGAGCTGTTCTCTGTGCTTTACCTCACCCCCTCCTCTCACTCTGTCTGCACCACAGAACAGGACAAAAAGTCATGAAGTTGGTATATTTACCCACTAGAAGCCAAAAATGTGTGTGGGATGATAATAGTGCTGTACAGAACAGGTCAAAATCATAATAAAATGCGCCTCTGTGACTAATAAACCTTTCATTTCACATTATTTGGCTTAGTTTCATGAATAAAATATCCAATAACACTTATAGTACACTTCAGACATTCTACTAACTACATTTCAAGTAGCAGCGATTATAGAATTAGTAAACTGGTTAACATCTGCTGACAGTTTATTTTAAAGGTCCTCCAACAGACTTCTACTGACTACAACTTTGCAAGTAAATGTCAACTTATTCTAGTAACCAGGGGTGTAGTTTGTGTGGGGGGTGGGGTGGGGGGAGGTAAAAATAACCAAAACTAGCAAGTACAACCCCCCCAATATTTATACTACGGACGGTTAATGGAAACCTAGAATCAGGCTATTTATTCATTATTTGAATCGTGCCTTCGCCGCTTTTATAAGCGCTAAACTCACATACGAGCCGAAGGGAGTGTTTATCAGCACAACATGACTGAAGCGCGGTTCTTTTAATAGTGCACGAGCGGCGCGCAAATCACCCGATACTATACACATTCACCAGCGCGCTCGAGAAGAGTCATTCCTATCGCGAAGCTGATGGTAAAATATGCAATCTATTTGAATTCTAATGAGAAACTGCTTTAAAATGGAGAAAATTATCAAATTTCTCCATAGCATTATCTAAAAAAAGGCACAAAAACTAAAAAGACTGATGAAAAAAGGAGAAAACAATCTTGCACCAGCATTAACATAATATTACTATATTTTATGTAATACTCATATATGTAACTACTCATGACAATCTTTACTATTATTTATTACGTTTTACTGTAGGCTTGTTTATTGTGGTACATTTTGTACAGATTAGATTATTTGTATACATAGATTTTTCCCTAAAGATTTATATTACAACTGTGGCATGTTGTAGCTATTGTTTCTAAAGGCTGTTGTTTCTCATAACAAATTAAATACAGATTAATAAAAAAGTCATTATTGGCCTGGTAATGATTAATAGGCTAGCTTTATTTTATAACAAATGTTATAGTTAAGAACTATACTTTTTCATAAGAGCAAGTGCAAGAATCAAGAGCAATGGGTTCTAATGATGAGTGATGGAAAAACCTTCAGATATTCCAACGATGGCATCGATTAAATCATTAAGAGCCTGATGTACTGTTAAGGAGTAAGAAATAAACAATATCAATATAAGAAAATGTTAAGTTAGATTGACTTCCCATGGCGTGTTGAATTATAACATTGTCAAATTATAGCCTAAGTGTCTAAATAATATGAAATACATTATATATCCTATGTAAACAAGTAATTGTTATCAGTTCTCTCTTGGCGCTCGTGCACAATACGCATCTTAACAAAGAGGATCGAGCACTTCGTTCTGGTAAAAGCACAAAACAAAATGCACACATACGAGTCCTTGCTCTTGAAATACAAGCACTGATGAACACCACTTTGGTTTTAATGAAAAATGGATTAGAACCCAGAACCTCAAAAATGTTTGACAAAAGTTCTACCACTATACTATCAAAGACAAGAGTTAATTATTCAAATTTATATAATTATTCACTGCTGTGAAGATGCTCGACATTAGTTATATTGTATTATTAATATTTCTATAGATATTAATATAGTTTTCATCACCAGGGGCCCGTTTGCGATGTGGGCAGGCCCGCGTGTGCTCCGCGGCATGAGTCTGTAGTTATGCCACTGAGAGGGAGCATGATCCGGGGTCCACTTCAACCCCCCAATGTTCAAACCAAAACTACGCCCTAGCTAGTAACCCCAACTCTAATCTAATGGTTTACTACGAGAGTTATTGTAGTTGACATGTACTGTAGTTACAAATTAATAAGTGCTAGCTGACATGTATAGTTGCAAAATTACTTATAATCAGTAGAAAGTTTAAAGTAGAATATTGAAAAAGAAATGTAACTAAATGTGCAGTGTTGGGATTAACGCGTTACAAAAGTAAACTACTTTTTGATGTAACGTGTAAGATGTAAGTGTAAGGCATTACAAATCTATTTTCAATAATATTTTACTCGGTACATGTTCAGTAACGCTTGCGTTAACTTACAACACAATTTTAGCCCAAAATGTAATTGTTCAAAGAAAAAAAAACAGCAAGACGTGAGACATTAACGATTCAAAAATGGCACAAGTAAGTTCTATTTCCTGTTCATGATCAACCGCGTGTGGTATCCAAGTTTGTAATTAAAGACTAAACAACAACAGCTTCTGATATATTTGTTTAGTGATTTATTTCATTCATCTCCCTCTCACAGGTGGAACTTTGTATTGTGTGACATTGAAGTCCATTGAAGGCGTGTTTAGTGCGGGTTTTACAGGAGTGCCGGGAGTCTACTGGACAGTGGAAACACGGCATGATTTCGGCCTCTGTGCTCGAGGTCCGAGGCTATTAGCCCTGCCCGGCTCGCTGTAAGCCCCGGCTCTCACAGGCCAGTGGATAAGCAACTAGTGGGTGAAGATGGCAGAAGACTGGACATTCGCGAGATGCCTGGATAGCCCACAGTCATTATGCTACACCATCATTTACTCACCCTCAAGTAGTTCCAAACCTGTATGAATGTGTTTGTTCTGCTGAACACAAAGGAAGATATTTTGAAGAAATCTGTAATCAGGATGTTTTGGGGCACCATTGACTTCCATAGTAGAAATACAAATACTATGGAAGTCAATGGTTCCCCAGAACTGCTCTGTTTCTCACATTCTTCAGAATATCTTTCTTTGTGTTCAGAACAAACACATTCATACAGGTTTGGAACTACTTGAGGGGGAGTAAATGATGACAGAATTTTCATTTTTGCATGAACTATCCCTTTAAGTTCTGCTTCTGTAGTTATTTCGGTGAAAGTAATACAGGAGTCATGTAACGCATTATAATTCTGAGACAGTAATATTGTAAGGTAAGGAATTACTTTTAAATAACAGTAACAAGTAATCTATAATGTATTCCAGTTTTGAAGTTACTTGCACAGCACTGTAAATGTGACCCTGGACCACAAAACCAGTCATAAGGGTCAATTTTGAGAATTTGAGATTCAGACACCACATGAAAACTGAATAAATAAGCTGTCAATTGATATATGATTTGTTATGATAGGAAAATATTTGGCCAAGATAACTATTTGAAAATCTGGAATCTAAAAGTGCATAAATCTAAATATTGAGAAAATCACCTTTAAAATTGTCCAAATGAAGTCCTTAGCAATGCATATTACTAATCAAAAATGAAGTTTTGATAAATTTTAAGTAGGAAATTTACTAAATATCTTCATTGAACATGATCTTTACTTAATATCCTAATGATTTTGACCCATACAATGTATTTTTGGCTATTGCTATAAATATACTCCAGCGACTTAAGACTGGTTTTGTGGTCCAGGGTCACAAATATGCTTATGGAATTTTACTACTAATTTGTTCCAGTACAAAAACATTTGCAAAATTTTACTAATGAGTGAAAATCTAGAAATATAGTTTTTTAACATGATGTTATGCGTGTCTAATGCCACAGTCACGCTAGAGCGTTTACTTTACTTAGAGCAAGCAAAATGTGTGTTGGTAATATGACATCACACTCATGTTTAAAAAAAAAACATAATATACACACACTGTCTATAATAAACACATATCCAAAATGTAAAAATACTGAATCTAGCACTTTCTTTCAAGGCTACAAACCCGCAGTTTTAAAGTTTTCAAGCTTCCAATTCAGCTAAGAGGTCACAACATGACATATACATTTTTGTTGGTCACACATATTTATATGATACAAATTTGCAGTTCCTACTAAACTTGAATTTTGGAACGCACTGAAATTTGCATGAGTTTGTGTTTCGTATTTACCCTTAACAGTCATGCAACCTTCTTTCAGTCTGCAAAGATAATGTATTTTTTAGAAGTTTCATTAATTAAAGGTTTAGTTCACCCAACACATAAAATTATGTTATTAATTACTCACCCTCGTGTTAATCCAAACCTGTAAAGACCCTGGTTCATCTTCGGAAAGTTAAAATAGTCCATGTGACATCAGGGGTTCAACCGTAATTTTATGAAGCTATGAGAATACTTTTTGTGTGCAAAGAAAACAAAAATAACAATTTAATCAACAATTCTTCTCGTGCGTGCCAGACTGGCCTGGAAGAGAAGTCATTTTTATTTTCTTTGCACACAAAAAGTATTCTCGTAGCTTCATAAAATTACAGTTAAACGACCGATGTCACATGGACTGTTTTAACAATGTCATTACTACCTTGAACGTGGTAGTTGTGTTGCTGTTGATTCAGGGTCAGAAAGCTCTTGGATTTCATCAAAAATATCTTAATTTGTCTTTAAGATGAACGAAAGGTCTTACGGGTTTGTAACGAAATGAGAGTGAGTGACTAATGACAGAATTTTAACACAAACTGACACAACACGGCACATTTGAAAATAACCACAATTGAGATTTGAGAACTGCTTCAGTTTTGATCTGTTCCTTGAAAAGACTTGGAATGTAGTGCATGAGTTGTATGGACTACTTTCACAATTTGTTGTTTTTTGGAGCTTGACAGTATAACTCTCCATCCAATTTCCTTGCAAGGAAACAGAAGCTCTGACATTCCGTGAACATAATACACAACTGAAAGATAATCATTTTTAGATGAACTATCCCTTTGAAACTTTAAGACGTATACAGGCCTGTCTGCTCGTCTATATGTGTAAGTGTATATGGTATATTCCTGCTACTGTAAAACTAACTGACCTTTCTCATGTACCATCAAGCTGACTCGTGAAACCCCTGCTGAGTGGAACAGGGACACATGAGAACAGTATCGGCCTTCATCAGGTCAACGGAGTCCATACTCTGACAGCCACAGATCAACACTCGCAAACACACACACACACACGTACGCACGCACGCACGC
Source organism: Schizopygopsis pylzovi (assembly GCA_027422435.1). NCBI lineage: Eukaryota > Metazoa > Chordata > Actinopteri > Cypriniformes > Cyprinidae > Schizopygopsis > Schizopygopsis pylzovi. The sequence goes on along the minus strand of CM049826.1, from coordinate 32,037,493 downwards.
ACGCGCACGCACACACACACACACACACACACACACACACACACCCGCACCCGCACGCGCACACGCACACGCACACACACACGCGCACGCATGCACACGCACACGCACACGCACACACACACACACACACACACACACACACACACACACACACACACACACACACACACACACACACACACACACACACAAACATGAGATGGCAGAAAACTCCTTCAAACTGTTTCACCAGCATCAGCACCAAACCACTTACCAATCCATTAGGCTCCATTTACACTTCAGCACATATCAGCATTACAAAACCACACGTCTAACCCTGATAAGCTCCTGCTAACCCCTTGACTTCAGCTGGTGAGTTCTGCTAATGCAGATGCCACAAATTCACTGCAGTTGAAAGAGAAGAGTGTATTCGGATGACATGTCTTGTTTTGCTAACAATTTATCTCCTTCAATGTAAATCTATAGTATTTTCTTCATCCGTTTAAGCATATCCAGGTGAAAACGGTATATCTCTATATACTCATCCAGACCTATATCACCTCTGCTCAGCAGACTACATTTGACATTTTATAAAAAAATTCAATCAAAGTATGGAAATGAATTTTACGACTGAGTATTGCGTTACGCAGTATCCGAACACGCACAAGCCGACTGAGGGACAGCTCTTTTCCTCTGACTATCAGGCTTCTGAACACTCGAAACTGACACTTACACAGCACACCTCTCTGTCCACACCATTCACCACGCGCTTTTAACTCCACCACCACCATTGTTTTTACCAACTGGACTTCAATGTACCACGCACTGCACTTTAGCACAATAATACTCTGCCATCTACAACATATACAACCTCTCTGTGTACATTTATATTATGTTTATTGCTTTATATAGTGTATATGCTGCATATAAAAGTATACTGTTATTTGTAAAGTGTCTAAACGTGTGTTTGTTAAACGTGTCAATTGTATTCTGCACTGTCTGGAGCACGCTCCCAAGCTTTTCACTCACCACGGCACACGTGCTGTTGCTGATGTGACAATAAAAGTGATTTGATTTGATTTATTGTAACAATGAAACAGAAAGATTCACTCCCCACCACAAATGAACAGACTGACAGAAACACACAAACAAGTGGAATCAGATCATCTACACCAGAACATGTTCCTGATGGATGATATAATGACATTCAGCAGATGTCTTTGCAGCATATGATTGATTCAGAATGTGCATGAACTTTTTCCTGTAACAGATGTTTGTACATAAATATGATGCTTCAAATAACATGTGATGGTTTCCACATGATGCACCAGAGTCTATCAAATTCAGATAACAATAATGATGTTTAATCTAAGCACTAACACTTTTCTATATTTCTAGATCTGCAGTTCTTCTTTAATTGAACTGCTTTTATTTACATAGTCTTCTGCTTATACTGCTTCAGGTTTATGACCAGAGGGTTGGAGATCAACTCAGCCGCTTTGATGTTTTACAGTTTTTTACAATCATTTTTGCACTAATAACAGAAACTTCATGTCCTATTTCAAAACTCTAGACACATAATTCACAACTGAAAATGTAAATGCACATTTTTCAAAACACTTAACACTTTTTCCAAATGCTTGGATACAGTACACATGAGCCAAAGATCTTTTGTTCATTGAACTAAAATCACGTTCAAGAGAACGATGTTCTCTGGGGGGCCCGGTCACCCCCCACTGAATGTGATTTTGAGGGGACACATAGCAAATATCAGTGCAATGGGCCCAGAATTCATAGCGACAGCACTGAGAGCAATCACGGTTTCAGGCCCATCCACAGTTTATCACCTTGTATCTATCCTATACTCTCCACAAGAGTGTTTCTCCACATGGAGCTGGATTTTTTCAATAGGCTCCTCACAAACAATCACTCTTCTCCAGGCCATAGATGATGCCTGCAATGTCCAATGTCAGGCCTGTATTTGCCATACCAGAAGATGTTTTCCAAGATCTTTAGCTAATTAAATCCATTATCCATTATGATGTGGATGAGAACCTGTGGCCAAATCCACAGGACAGGGTCGATACAAACACAGAAGTGCAGTGAGGGACACTCTAATTGACATTTTACCGTAGACCTACTGTAGTTTAATCTTTTCTTTTTCTTATATAAAGTTGTTTTTTTAAACCTGTTGCGAGTTGATTCATTCATCAATAATTTTCACATATATGGATTAATGATTCCAGTGTCTGTACTTTTCTTCTGTTGCATTACTCTTAATGCATAGTTGTATGGAAACAGACAAACAATATTCCATGTTTACAGTAAATCATGAAAGTTTCAAGATAACGAGATTCATTGTCACCAATTAGCGTGGAGCATGAACCAATTAGACTACAATATCCATGGATGTAGCCTAATATTTTATCATAATGCTTCATCAGACACTGTGTCTATGGTCCCAAATACTGTACCACCTTATCAGACTATTTACAGTATTGACAGTACTGCACTGTATAGATGCAGACCCTTGTAATTGCTTGTCCAATTCTGCCAACTCGTTACTGATGATTGAGTGCACATTGTGGAATGAGTATATTAAGAGTTGATTGGGATTACTGTAAATTGCAAGAGCATAGTGATACGTAACATGGAGCCAGCAGGTGATCCAGGTCAGGAAGACGAGGAAGACGTGTTAGTCAAAGGAATGGCAGGGCACAGGCACCCCTTCTGAGAGGTGGTCGTGGGCCTCGTTTGAGAGGTGTAGGGGAACGTGGTAGAGGACAGGCACCCCTTCTGAGAGGTGGTCGTGGGCCTCATTTGAGAGGTGTGGGGGAACATGGTAGAGGACAGGCACCCCTTCTGAGAGGTGGTCGTGGGCCTCATTTGAGAGGTGTGGGGGAACGTGGTAGAGGACAGGCACCCCTTCTGAGAGGTGGTCGTGGGCCTCATTTGAGAGGTGTGGGGGAACGTGGTAGAGGACAGGCACCCCTTCTGAGAGGTGGTCGTGGGCCTCGTTTGAGAGGTGTGGGGGAACGTGGTAGAGGACAGGCACCCCTTCTGAGAGGTGGTCGTGGGCCTCGTTTGAGAGGTGTGGGGGAACGTGGTAGAGGACAGGCACCCCTTCTGAGAGGTGGTCGTGGGCCTCGTTTGAGGGGTGTGGGGGAACGTGGTAGAGGACAGGCACCCCTTCTGAGAGGTGGTCGTGGGCCTCGTTTGAGAGGTGTGGGGGAACGTGGTAGAGGACAGGCACCCCTTCTGAGAGGTGGTCGTGGGCCTCGTTTGAGAGGTGTGGGGGAACGTGGTAGAAGACAGGCACCACTTCTGAGAGGTGGTTGTGGGCCTCGTTTGAGGGGTGTGGGGGAACGTGGTAGAAGACAGGCACCACTTCTGAGAGGTGGTCGTGGGCCTCGTTTGAGGGGTGTGGGGGAACGTGGTAGAAGACAGGCACCCCTTCTGAGAGGTGGTCGTGGGCCTCGTTTGAGGGGTGTGGGGGAACGTGGTAGAAGACAGGCACCCCTTCTGAGAGGTGGTCGTGGGCCTCGTTTGAGGGGTGTGGGGGAACGTGGTAGAAGACAGGCACCCCTTCTGAGAGGTGGTCGTGGGCCTCGTTTGAGGGGTGTGGGGGAACGTGGTAGAAGACAGGCACCACTTCTGAGAGGTGGTCGTGGGCCTCGTTTGAGGGGTGTGGGGGAACGTGGTAGAAGACAGGCACCACTTCTGAGAGGTGGTCGTGGGCCTCGTTTGAGGGGTGTGGGGGAACGTAGTAGAGGACAAGGCCAAGACAGCGGCAGCAACAGCATTGAGTGTCCAATGAAATTCGGGCAATAGTTGTAGACCATGTCATAAATCATGGCACGACAATGACTGAGGCGGCTACAATGATACAACCAAAACTCAGAAGGTCAACCGTGGCCTCAATAATCAGAACTTTCCGCAATGAGAACCGGTAAGTTATCAGCATGCACTAAACATTATGCTACTCTCAATTGTCAAATGACTGCATACCAATGTGTATCACAGAATAGGTGATGTGACCAAGTGTCTTCTTACTCTAATGTTCCCTGTAGAATTGTGACCAGGCCAAATAGTGGAGGCAGAGGCAAAATTCTAACTGACTAACAAGAGCAGGCTGTGGTCGATTTGGTTCGGGCCAGAAATGATATTCGCCTTAAAGAAATTCGCCAGCATATCTTGGACAATGAAGACATGTTCAACAATGTGGGATCCATAAGTTTGCCGACTATTGCACGCATACTGAAAAGGCACCAGGTATCTATAAAACAACTATACCATGTGCCTTTCGAAAGAAATGCAGACAGAGTGAAGCAAATGAGGACTGAGTATGTTCAGGTAAGTTCAGTTTCAAGATGGCTGTTGTAAAAACATTCCCAAAAATTCTACATTGTACAGTAATCTCTAAATCTCTTTCCAAAATGTATTTTTAGAGGGTGATGGAGCTGGATGCTGATGACGACCATCACAAATTCATTTATTTGGATGAGGCAGGTTTTAATCTGGCCAAGACAAGGAGGAGAGGTTGGAATTTCATTGGCCAGCGGGCAACCATCCAAGTACCTGGACAACGTGGGGCCAACATTACCATGTGTGCTGCTATATCAGAAGATGGTGTGGTGGGACGCAGACCTCATATTGGACCATATAATTCAGCTCTCCTTGTCACCTTTCTTGATGAGCTCGATCAGGTTTGTAGAGCTGAAGGTGAGACCTATGTCATTGTGTGGGACAATGTCAGGTTCCATCATGCTCATGTGGTGCAAGCATGGTTTCAGGCCCATGCGCAATTTACCACCCTGTATTTACCCCCATACTCTGCCTTCCTTAACCCGATTGAGGAATTTTTCTCCGCATGGAGATGGAAGGTTCATGATAGGCACCCTCATGAACAAGTCACTCTTCTCCAGGCCATGGATGACGCCTGCAATGACATCACAGCAGACCAGTGTCAGGCCTGGATTCGCCATGCCCGAAGGTTTTTTCCAAGATGTTTGGCTAATGAAAACATCCATTGTGATGTAGATGAGAACCTGTGGCTAAATCCACAACACAGAGTTGATGACAATGTAGAAGTACAGTAATCACTCCTGTTTTGTTTCTTACAGTACAAGCAAGTTGAGGAACAGTGCATTTGATGTTTTACAGTACGGCCTTTTCTTTTCTATTTCATAGATAATTATTTTTGCTTTGATTCAAATAAACCTATGTTGTGATTGTACTGTAGTGTTTTGCATCAATATATTACAAACTGTTTTAATGATTCCACTTTGTCTGTAGTATTCTCTCTACTACTGCAGTACTTTTACAGAGATGTATTTACTGTACATGTAGTACCATAATGAAACCTGTATCACCTATTATGTTCTACAATATTTAATGATTGTACGAACAATGACACAGTGAAACTATCGTTTGCTTGTGTGTGGGTGATCTATAGTTATGTTTCAATGGTATTTCACAGTAAATTTGTTTTTTGAACCAATGATTGTGCAAGTGCAAGATTTATTTAAAGAAGTGAATGCACACTGCAATGTTTTGAACATTAGACAGCCTGTGTTACAAGTGATAACCGTTTTGAGTTTTGTGTCTAGAGTTGTGAAAAATGACATCAAGGTTCTGAAAATAGTAGCAAAGTGATTGTAAAAAACTGTAAGTGGTCCATTGATAATGTGATCACATGTCTCTCATACTGACTCTTGAGACATGGACACACACACATCAAAATGCACATCATCTAACATGAATGATCCTTAAACGTCATGTATCTGTGTGTGTGTGTGTGTGTGTGTGTGTGTGTGTGTGTGTGTGTGTGTGTGTGTGTGTGTGATAACTCAGGCAAGACTGAGAAGCAATCATAACAACGAAAAGCTGGAGTTATAATGATGTGGTGTCACTGTAAAAATGAATTTTAACCAATGACTAAGTCACATCCTCATCCTTTGGGAGTACATGCAATGTGGATTTTGCCAAAAACAGTGTCTTCCTTTCTAGACCTGGGAGCAACACAAACTGAACTCATCCAGACCTAAGCTACAACTACAGTGGTCAAAGTAAATATTGTTCACAGGTGGCCAATGAAGACCATAAGGCTGGCATTACACATTAGGCAAGGTTTGCGCAGGAAGTAAGCCTGGAATTACTGACAACTCATTTCAGCCGGTTCAGAAGCATTATTTTTTTCTTTTGGGAGATAAGCTGTGCGCCAAACCAGAGAGTTGAAGTGTTTCACAAATGCCTGGCAGAACAACAACCTGGCAGCTGCAGCGATTATCAGCGTAGAAAATCTGTCCGTATGAGTAGAACTGATGTCCTCTCAGTCTTAAGAGTCACTGCACTGACCACACATGACATTACAGAGGGACGTGCGCTTGCTGAGATCTCTAAAACATGAGAGCTGTGACTCAGACATGACATCACTAAAATAAACTAAAGGACAGAGAAGAAGAACATTTGATCATAGTAAATAATGTGCTTGAATACATTTAAAATACATTTCTCCAAATAGTACTTAGTTTGATTTAATAACATCATGAAGCCATGATTAAAATATCTTACATTCTACATGAAATGGCAAGTTATTTTCAATATATTTTAATATTTTAAGCTTATGACAAACAGTAATACTCATAAGAATAAAAATGCAAAGCATTTACAAACATGGGATGATGTATTTTTATTTATATTAAACTATCTTTGTCAATACTAGTTGACAATCAATTAACAATCAATAATGTTCATTGTCTTCTATCTTGGATGGACTTTTTCTTTCTGCTTGCATTATGAGATATTGCAATGAATTATGGACACATGCGATGCTGCCATATTATTTAGGCATATGAAGGTATTTTAGAAGTCAGCATAATTATGTTTCCTAACTTTTGCAATACATACAGTAACAGTAAGAAACAAGTGTAATAAAATAAAAAGGTAATGAATCATAAAATTACAAATTAAACATAAACTTGATCTGATGTCATTTACAGATTAAAAACATACCATGGAATATGCTTTCATTAAATGTAAATGTAAATAATGTTTGTATCTCGTTCCCCAGTATTAAAACAAGATACATGTTTCACTGTTGTTTAGACATTCTTCTGTTTTAAGCATAATTATATTCTCAATTTTAATATGTTCTCTGGAAAAGTTTATCTTACACAAGTTTGCTTTTAAAATTAATTTGTTTCAGGGATGTTTGTTTGCGTATTTATTGATTTAATTGAAAATATTTGTTTGCATATTTTCAGTGCCGTTTCTCAAAAATGGAAGATTTGTTTGTTACCCGACTATATCATAATTCATAAATGCTTTGCTTGCATGTGTCAAATAACAGAATTCATCTCACGGTCACTCGAGGAATCAAGCGAGGTGCACAGAATAACACGAGCGAATGAATTCAGATGGAGAGCGAGGTTTGTGTTTTAGTGTGTCAGGAGAGAAGTGAGTCCTGCTATCATTTCAGAGTCAATACATGACCTGTGTGGAACAACACATTCATTCTGCATGACTTCATCTTCACAAACAGGACCGTCACAGCTCCCTCGGCTGTGAGGACCGACATAATAGCTTACATTGAAGGAGGCAGGAAAGACTATGTGTCCACAGTTCACTTCATAAGTATGGTATAATAAATGATGCTGTCTGTCTGTGTACATTTCAAACTGACAGTTTTCTGAATTATTAAACTACTGAAGTGCTTCTGCTTTGTTTAATCATCAATGGTTAACATGTCTGCCATGAAAGATGAAATGAACAGAACGTACTCTTCTATTATGGCTCAAACTACAGATTACACTCACTCCATTTATTCATAATTAAAACATTGATGTTCCCAGTCTCCTGCAGGGCTGCACTGCCCCCTGCTGATTACACTGAGCACAGATTTTACTTTAAAACAAACAAACAAACACTGTAGTGTTGCATCAGGGGTCAGACGTTTGAGATCATCAGTGATATTGCTTCTATTTTGCATTATTATTATTATTATAAATATTTGGTAAAACTGTATCTAAAGCCTTTATATATAATGCATTTTATAAGTAGTTGTAATTCATTAATTATGCCTTGCAATGCACTTTATAATTCATTGCATTATCTCATGAATAATTGTAACCAGATTTATAATACGTTATAATACTTATATATTTATTGTTACACATGTAAAAATAATAATGCATTTAACAAAAACTGAAAAAGAAACCTTTAAATATTATAATGCTTTTTAAATTTGGTTACAATTATTTATGAAAAGATATAATGCATTAAAACATATATAATGAATACCTTTTTAATGCATTACAATCAAGGCTATAATCAAGGAAAGTGTCACAAAATACATTTTGAAATAATTCAATTACAAATATTACACTCTCAGAAAAAAGGTCCAAACGCTTTTTGTTTAAGGTACACTTTTGTACCTTATTTACCCCTAATAGGTGCATATTAGTACCTTAAATGTTCATATTAGTACAGGTTTTTTTCACGAAAGGGCGTCTTTTTTGACAGCTTTTGTCTTTTTTCTACCAGCACAATATGTAATAATATTCAAAAGAAAGAGCATCTGGTGGAATCAATGAAGCAGGCAAAGTTTTCTCAGTGCAAAATCTGAAATATATTATTTTATCTCATAACTTCATTAGTTGTTAATGTCCAGGGTCAAATATGAAAAATCTTACATTTGCACTACGGGTCTCAGACTTATGAACCAACAGAATCTTTACTGAACTAAAGTAACTCTCAGCACACGTCCTCCAGGAAAGACTAATTGTCAAACACTCGTTTTCTCACACACACTCCTGTGCTTGGGGCTTTTCCACTCCTGGGTCATTCTAATTGGAAAATGCTCTTTTTCCCTGCGTGAGGTGACCCAATGGACAAAAAGATCCCTGTTGCTCATTAATATGAGCCTTGGGGATACGCCGCTGACACACTCATTACCTGACACAATCAATCCTCTTCAATGCTGAGAGTGTGAGTGCGCGGCTATGAATAGTTTTACTCTGAACCCAGAAATTGTTTTATATTAGAGGAAAGTCATTTTGAGGCTGATTTGGTCTCCATCTTCCTCTGAAGAAGTATTCATAAGAGTGCTAACCGTTTTATATATCTCAAAACTTCACCGTGACATTTTTAACAAAGCCCGTTGTGCTTCTGTGATGTGATGCATTTGTGAGTAAAGCACATACAAATGTCGTGTTAGATTTGATCCACGAGGAACTGTTTGGATTGTGAAGGGAAGGGATTACAAATGATAAAAGATGATGAGGTCAAACATATTTTGCACTGATGCTTCTTGGAAAACAAGAGGACTGTGCATCATCAAGTAGCCTAAATAGGTTTCATGTTGACTTTAATTACATTTGACTGTGCATTTATTTCTGTAGATCGATAACAATTTATATATGTCATATCATGCATAACCTGATTTGACCAAGTGCGACATGTTCCTGGGTCAACGTCTTTGTTTACCCTGGAACAACATTGTTATTATCCAATCAGATTTGAACAAGTGTATCATTTTTTGTGAAGTTTAGGCTTATAATCAGTGTTTGTTTCTTGTACATCAGTGTCATTCATCTATCATCTATTCCTCTTATTTTAGGGATTACTCATAGGTAAGCTTAGGTTTAGTTGTAGGGAAATGGTCAAGATTACATTTTTGGATTAAAATGTTGTTCCAGGGTCAACAATATATTTTGACCCAGGAACACATCTAAGGTGGTGTTCACACTTGGCGTCTTTTTTGAAGCTGCCAGCTTTGTTTTTCATTAAAAAAGCGCTCTTGTCAACTTTTTCTAGTCAAAAAAGACGCCAAGTGTGAACATAGCCTAACTCAGCAAAATCAGGACGTGTGTCATATCATATGCATATGCTATTTTAAAGTAGAAATGCCATATATGGGATTTTCTGCACTTTAGCATCCATGTCTAATGTTCAGAGATGAATGCAACCTGATTTGTGGGTCTGCGGCGCACCTGGTGGCCAGCAGGAGCTCCAGCAGTAAGAGGACACATGACTGGTTCACGCTGCTGTTTCCCTGCAGAAATCTATAGACACACTGTAGGACAACCAGTGATAATGAGCCGCGCTCAGGTTTCCTCTTAGACAAGCCCTAATTACACCCTTACGAAGCAGGATCGACTAGAACGCTCTCCATCAAGTGTATTAAAACCAGACTTCATCAGGGGTCACAGTGAAGGAGACACAATGTTGAAAAGGAGCTACGCAGAAGAGCGCAGAGAAAATTCAAAAGGTGGCAGAACCTATTCTATATGCAATATTTCAGAATTATAGTAAGGCATCAAAACTATGAAATAACACAAATGGAAGTATGGGAAATATATTATGAAATGCTAGGTCTGGGCCACAAAGGGAATCTGTGGGGGGGGGGGAGTACAAAACATGCTTACAAAAACAAACAAACAAAAATAAATGATGCTAATTATTATTATTATTTTTCAAAATACCATTTAAGGAATGCTAGATGGTCTGTGAAAACGTTTAAAAAACGTTGTCAAAATGCTATAAAAATCAATAAAATTAATAATTATAATTATAATTAATTGTATTATTATTATTACTACATCATATTTATTAAATTATTACTATTATATTAGAAATTATTATACTATTATTATTTATTGTTACAAAATAATATAAAATTAAATTTTTGTCTTGCTATTAAGAGTTGTCTTGCTATTATTTTATGATTTTCATCATCATCATTGTCATCATCATCATCATAATCATCAAGGAGACACAAAAGGGTGCTGGGGTCTGTGAATGTTTTGTGTAAAAAGTGTAAAAATTCAATAAAAATATAAGTGTATTATCATTATTATTATTAATAATAATAATAACTCACTGAATTTACCATGATTGTCTGTTTTCTAAACACTGCTGCATGAGATTAATTCTACATTATTTTATTATATTAAGAGAACAAAAATAAATATGTACAATTAATAGAAAGTAAAGTTTGTTCCAGAAAATATTTTCCATGTTAATATTTTATTCCAGTGGTTAAAAAATCCTTTGCCAAAAAAATTGGCAAAAAGTAATTTAATGTAATTTATTTACATTTGAAGGGGTCCTATTATGCTCTTTTATAAAGTCTTTATTTTGTTTTGGGGGTGTACTAGAACATGCTCTCATGCTCGGTGGTTAGAAAATCGCATAATTTTTTACATAATTTACATTATTACAATACCTTTCTCCCGATTCTGACACAAACGCTGGATTAGTTCCGGGTTTGATGAAGGCCCGCCTTCCGAAAAACTAAGTGTATTGTGATTGGTTAGCTGTATCAGTGCGTTGTGATTGGTGAACAGCTTAGATGAATTTCAGTACTGCCCCGCCCCTTACCAAAACAAAACAGCAAGTTCCTCAATATTGCCATATCAATTAAGACCACGAGAATATTGAACAAGAGGATTGCGCAGAACCTTTGCACGCACGGATATTGCAAGACATATTAAAGTGGTAATGTTATTGTTGTTGTTGTTTTTTTGGCTAAATCAAGTTTTAGAAAGGATGTCAACAACAGCTTAAAAATAACTGCATTGACTATGTACAGATAAGTGCAACGGTAATATGTATTATGTTTATGTTCTTTAATTCTAACATTATAACATGAATTGCACAGAAACTGTTATACAGTTTAATTTATTTATACTATAGTCCCACAGACTTACACTATGTGTGGATGCATATATATGCAGATTAAATATCTGCCAGCGGGAGGCGCTGTTGTAGCGGGAGAGATCGAGGTTTCCCCGGTAACGCTGGACACAAAACATCTGCTCACAAACACTGCTTTATCAGACATTATATGCAAGATGAAATGACAATGACATCCAACATTTTCTGAAAACAGTTGGTTTTCATCAGAAATACAGTGAGTGATATAAAAACACCAGCACAGGTTTAGATTTTGAAACGTGCAGAGCACAACCAAGCGTTCTCCCAACGGCCAGCCAGTCGCATTACAGTAGGCGGGATTTACAATTTGTGATGTCACAAATACAGGAAAACAACTTTGTAGTCCAAACAAAGCCTTTCGTTGTAGTTCTTGAAAAGGGATTTTTTTAAACGAAATATCTCCCTTTGGAGTGGACTTTGAGATTTGTAACTTTGTAGATCGTTATATGCTCAAACATACTCACTACACGCTGACTAAAATTCAAAAAGTGAAAAAGCATAATAGGACCCATTTAATTTAATTTAGTTTGCTTGCTTGCTTCGGAAGAATATTCTTAAGTAAATTAAATGTTTAAACATAAGCCTTTGGATAAAAATGTTTTGACTGACAGCGTATGTAATGAAGGCCATGCTTTCCTTTATGTGCTGGATTTATCAGTCAGTACTTTGTTTTGTATCTCACATGCATATTTGTGCGTATGTGTGCTATTCATATTACTACAGTAACGCATCACCGGCAAACTGTAGCCTTGCTCTTATTTGAACGTACAGCTGCAGAAACAAAAGGCTCGCATACAGTACATACACAGAACCTCAACATATTCCTCAAAATCACATCACTGAGCCCTCTTCATACAGCAGGGCTGAGAAAACAGTTTCTTTGAAAACAGCAAGAGAAACTGATGAAGTAGTTCTGAGAGGGAAAAGTTCAGCTTCTATCAGGCCAGAGATCCAGCACAGAGCTGCACATCGCTGCTGGCCCAGTAAAACTACAGGAAAACAGCAAGAGAAACTGATGAAGTAGTTCTGAGAGGGAAAAGTTCAGCTTCTATCAGGCCAGAGCTCCAGCACAGAGCTGTACATCGCTGCTGGCCCAGTAAAACTACAGGAAAACAGCAAGAGAAACTGATGAAGTAGTTCTGAGAGGGAAAAGTTCAGCTTCTATCAGGCCAGAGCTCCAGCACAGAGCTGTACATCGCTGCTGGCCCAGTAAAACTACAGGAAAACAGCAAGAGAAACTGATGAAGTAGTTCTGAGAGGGAAAAGTTCAGCTTCTATCAGGCCAGAGCTCCAGCACAGAGCTGTACATCGCTGCTGGCCCAGTAAAACTACAGGAAAACAGCAAGAGAAACTGATGAAGTAGTTCTGAGAGGGAAAAGTTCAGCTTCTATCAGGCCAGAGCTCCAGCACAGAGCTGTACATCAATGCTGGCCCAGTAAAACTCCAGGAAAACAGCTTACAGTGAAAGAAGGGAGGAAAGTGGAACAAAGTAAGTAAACACGAGTGCTATTCTTAGCACAGAGAGGATAAAGAAGTGCTCAGGAGAAACTTCTCCAACTACACAGAGCCCTGATGGAGAGAAGCGAGCAGAGAACGAGAGAGAGGAGGAGGGATAGACAGACGTACAGAAAGAAATGAAGGGTTGAAGAAGGGAGATTTATCACTTCACACCATCCATGTGAACCTCTTTGGAAAGACTCCCGAAGCAACCTGACATTTCAATATGAGCCAGAAATATCAGAGAAGACTGGGAGGCAAGACACATAAAATAGTTTTAATCATTTATTTAAAGTCAGCATGAAGTCAAATCTTGACCCTATTTGCTTTCTAAACCCTGTAAAGGCTGACATAGGAATTAAAACTCAGATAAACTGTTTTTAATCGAAGAATTTACTGAAAATGTGGCATGTATTTTGTTATCAAATGTAATATTATCAGGCTATTTAATTTATGGCTAATATATTATGATATAGTGAGAATATGGAGGTCACACTCAGTATTATATAAAGGCACAAGATGAAAAAACAGAAAAAGAAAAACATATTAAAAAAAAAATTGTGAAAATGCTGATATTTGTGTATTTTTATGATGAAATCAGTGTTATTTTAGTATTACTGAGATACTATTACATTTTTGTTTTTATTTTGAACTACATTTTATGTGTATATTTTCTGCTTTAATGTTAAGTTTCGTAAAAGTTTTAGTAATTGTATTGTGTTTTATCTTTTTTATTAGTTTTTTTTTTAAGTTGAAATAGTTATTTTAGTCTTAGTTTTATAGCTTTAGTTTAGTACATCAGGTTAAACTAAATGAACATGAGAAATGCGGCATTGGAAACTAGCTGAAATCAAATAATTTTAAGATTTTAATATTTAATTTTATTTCAGTTTACATCTATTGTATTTCAAGTAATGAAAATGTTGTCATTGTTTTTTGTTTTTTTTTTGCCTTTATTTAACCAGGAGAGAACCTCACTGAGATTACAAATCTCTTTTCCAGGAGTGTCCTGGCCAAGATAGGCGGCCCAGTTATACAAATACGCGTATAACAAAAAACACTACATCACAACAATAAAATATAGCATTAGAAGCATTTGCAAATCATTAAATCATTTTCCATTGCACGCAAAAGTGTTTTAAATTTACTAAGAGACCAACTGATTTAGCTGCAGTTTCATTTGAAGAGAGTTCCAGTCTGACGGTGCAGCATATTCAAATGCAGTTTTACCTAAATTAGTTCGTGCTGAAGGTACATAAAGATTATAGAAAGATTGGGAACACAATGAATAGTTAAGAACCACTTTTTGGTGAATCAAACAACAGAGATAGGATGGCAAAAAACCCAGAATAGATTTGTAAATCAATAAATACCAATGCATTTGCCTTCGAACAGCAAGTGAAGACCAGGCAAATCTATTATATATTATACAATGATGTGTAGAAAATTTACAATCCATAATAAATCTTAAAGCACCGTGATACACAGCTTCCAGAGAGGCAAGAAGATAAGAAGAGGCAAGCTGATACACCACGTCCCCATTGTCAAGAATCAGTAAACAAGTTCCAGACACAAGTTCTTCCTTGCATTTAATGAAAAGCAAGACTTGTTTCTGAAATAAAATCCTAGCTGCTTCTTCAACTTTAATCGCAAATAATTAATGTATGAATCAAAACGTAGTTTGTCATCAATTATGATGCCCAGATACTTATACTCTGACACTAATGCGATCAAATTTCCTTGCAGAGTTCGGAGAACAATAGAAACATCCAACGAATTTCTAGAGTTTGATAACCACATAAATTTTGTTTTCTCAACATTTAAGACCAACTTCAAAGTAAAAAATCTTGCTTGAATAATATCAAACACTGATTGTAAGCCAACCAAAGCTTGTTGTTTTGTAGGAGCAGAACAATAGATGACAGTGTCGTCGGCATAAAAGTGGAACCTTGCATTATCAATGTTAACGTCTAAACAATTTATATATATAATAAATAATATATATTATATAAACCCATTTTAATGGGTTTAGTAACCTATAATAACCCTGAATGATATTCTGGTAGCTTGTAATGTAAATCAATATAACAGTATAACACACTTATAATAATGATTGGAAGATGTACAAATAAAGTAATGTTCCTCAAAAGCCTGATGCATCATTTTTGATACTCACATTTCAACAGTTTTTTTTATTATTATTATAATTTAACACCTAAGTTGCTTCAGTCCAGTAAGTGTTCATCTTGAAATATTACAGTACCAACCGTATACAAGTTTTTTTTATGTTTTCTTCAAAGATTTCAAAGCAAAAAGACACATGAACCACAACCTAAATGCTGTTTTTTTAAATAAATATACCAAAAGGCTTTTACTTGCTAAAACTATGAACTCTGAACTCTGAAGGTATGTAGTATATTGTGTACAACGGCCCAGATTTGATCTACCTGACCATGTTGATCATTTAGAGGCCTTAGAAAGTGGCGTATCAAATATCATAGGTGTCTTTATGAGTTTAATGCATGCTCCTGTTATTATTGTGGACAAATGATCACTGCATGTAATTCCACAGATAAAAAAATAAAGAAAATGATTGGATATTTAACTCTGGATACCTCTCTCTGTTCAAGGATTCTGCATCATTTAAATTCTGATTGCTAGAAAATGCCCTCATTATCTTACATTCACCTGTGATGAACATGCACGTGTTACAGAGAATTGAGCACTCATTATCTTACATTCACCTGTGATGGACATGCACGTGTTACAGAGAATTGAGCACTCATTATCTTACATTCACCTGTAATGAACATGCACGTGTTACAGAGAATTGAGCACTCGTTATCTTACATTCACCTGTGATGGACATGCATGTGTTACAGAGAATTGAGCACTCGTTATCTTACATTCACCTGTGATGGACATGCATGTGTTACAGAGAATTGAGCACTCGTTATCTTACATTCACCTGTGATGGACATGCATGTGTTACAGAGAATTGAGCACTCATTATCTTACATTCACCTGTGATGGACATGCATGTGTTACAGAGAATTGAGCACTCGTTATCTTACATTCACCTGTAATGGACATGCATGTGTTACAGAGAATTGAGCACTCGTTATCTTACATTCACCTGTGATGAACATGCATGTGTTACAGAGAATTGAGCACTCGTTATCTTACATTCACCTGTAATGAACATGCATGTGTTACAGAGAATTGAGCACTCGTTATCTTACATTCACCTGTGATGGACATGCACGTGTTACAGAGAATTGAGCACTCGTTATCTTACATTCACCTGTAATGGACATGCATGTGTTACAGAGAATTTAGCACTCATTATCTTACATTCACCTGTGATGGACATGCATGTGTTACAGAGAATTGAGCACTCGTTATCTTACATTCACCTGTAATGAACATGCATGTGTTACAGAGAATTTAGCACTCGTTATCTTACATTCACCTGTGATGGACATGCATGTGTTACAGAGAATTGAGCACTCGTTATCTTACATTCACCTGTGATGGACATGCATGTGTTACAGAGAATTGAGCACTCGTTATCTTACATTCACCTGTGATGGACATGCATCTGTTACAGAGAATTTAGCACTCGTTATCTTACATTCACCTGTGATGGACATGCATGTGTTACAGAGAATTGAGCACTCATTATCTTACATTCACCTGTAATGAACATGCACGTGTTACAGAGAATTGAGCACTCGTTATCTTACATTCACCTGTGATGGACATGCATGTGTTACAGAGAATTTAGCACTCATTATCTTACATTCACCTGTGATGGACATGCATCTGTTACAGAGAATTTAGCACTCATTATCTTACATTCACCTGTGATGGACATGCATGTGTTACAGAGAATTGAGCACTCATTATCCTGCATTCACCTGTGATGAACATGCATGTGTTACAGCGAATTGAGCACTCATTATCTTACATTCACCTGTAAAGAACATGCATGTGTTACAGAGAATTTAGCACTCGTTATCTTACATTCACCTGTGATGGACATGCATGTGTTACAGAGAATTTAGCACTCGTTATCTTACATTCACCTGTGATGGACATGCATGTGTTACAGAGAATTTAGCACTCGTTATCTTACATTCACCTGTGATGGACATGCATGTGTTACAGAGAATTTAGCACTCATTATCTTACATTCACCTGTAATGAACATGCATGTGTTACAGAGAATTTAGCACTCATTATCTTACATTCACCTGTGATGGACATGCACGTGTTACAGAGAATTTAGCACTCATTATCTTACATTCACCTGTGATGGACATGCACGTGTTACAGAGAATTTAGCACTCATTATCTTAGGCTAAATGCTTTCAAATGTACATTTATTCTCTCAGTGTATTTTCCCAAAATTACAGCTCGTGTCCCTCAGAGCGCTGCGATTGGCTGGCTGAACGAGGAGAGCTTTTCCTCATTATTGACGGCCTGCCAACACACCCCAGAGGCGTGGAGGGAGATGACAGACAGCATGGGCGGGACCGAGAGCGAACCAACGGCCTGTTGAGAGGTTCAGGGGAAGTTTGGCAGGGAAAACCGATCAATGCTCGGTGACAGCAAACCCTCAAAGACCTGAAGAGTCACGACGTGTGAATGTAGAGAGCGCCTGGCACCTTCACACACACACACACACACACGCACGCACACACACACACACACACACACACACACACACACGCACGCACACACACGCGCACACACACACACACACACACACACACACACACAAACACACATATACACAGGCACACACACACACACACATATACACAGGCACACACACACACACACACACTGTGAAAAACAGCTTGAATTATTTATGTCTGCAATTAACTGATTTACGGAAGTGGCATTTTCCCACCCTTTGGTGCTAAACGATCACAAGACGTTTGATGTTTAGGCTGTTTTATTACGGATCAAAAGGCAGCTTATTTTTGTCACTTGTGATATCACAGTTGGCACTTCGGCAGATTTCGTGAAGCTAAAACATCATCTATGTACAGAAGCAACATGCATGTTTCAAGCCGCACCCTTTTCAACCTTAGAAACCATGGCAACGGTGAGGCGGAGGGAGCAGCTTTTGTTGCAGAGCCGGGAAGCATTACGGCACAGAGCAGCTGACCTTTGAGCCACTTCAGACTGATTTGATAGGCAGACGGGGAAAAGAAGAGACCTAAAGATACAGCCAGATCTACTGCATTTATTTGATTGTGGTAAGCTCGACTGAAGTAAACAGGAAGTGTCTGTGAGCAGAGCTGGAAAACAATATATATTAGATTAACCATTATACTGTCTCCAACTGAGACCTCAAAATACATTTCTCACAATAATGTTTACTGCGCTTGCACTCGGAGGAGTTCTGTAGGTAACACACACAGTAACTAGAAGCTCATCCATCCTCAAAAGGATGATTTAAACCACTTTATAGCTTAATAAACTGGAGGATTATGGAAGTGCAAAAATACGAGCTTCACAATTTAGCTGAATTCACTGTAAGTGGATGTACTGTATACAGTCTTTAGTTCATTTTTGCAAACCAAGGGGTGAGTAAAAATAATTATTCAGATATGCCAATAGGTTGAAAATAGCCTTTGATATTCTGTAATATTCAATTGTGTATATTAATACAACAGTTAATTGTGATACTAAAATTTGAATGGTGGAGATACACAGTTCACCGCTATTATAACTTTTCACTGTATCGTGTGTCTTTGTTTGCGAGTTCCAAGCAGACTGACAGTCTGTTTATTAGTGATGGAGATTTTTTACTACTTTTTCCGCAGGTTGCAAGTATACGTGGTGATAAATGACTGCCTTTACACGTGACTGCGTGTACAACTCATCTAGGACCAAAGCAACACTACTGTGAGTTGTTTGCAGTTTGGCTTCATCTGCATCTTTCCATTGGGTTTGTAAGTGTCTTTTTTAAACCATACGGAATGATCTGACTCCAGAGTGAGAGAGAAGATGATCTTTGAGATTGCATCGGTCTCTGAAACTTGGTTTCATTAATGTCTTTAGGATGTCTGTATTCTTCTGTCAACACAGGCAGAACACTGCGGTAAAATATTTCATGACAGTGTTTCTGCTCTTACACTACTGAACCACCAGCGTCCTCAAAATACACTAAAATAATTATAAAGAACCAATGAATCAATCCGTTGCAATCAATAGTTCACCCAAGAATTACAATAATTTCAATAAGTTACATCATTACAAACCTATAGTCTTAAGTCGCTGGGGTATATTTGTAGCAATAGCCAACAATACGGGTCAGAATTATCAATTTTTCTTGTATGCCAAAAAACATTAGGATATTAAGTAAAGATCATCTTCCATGAAGATATTTGGCAAATTTCCTACCAAACTAAACTACCAATTTAGTTTCCTACTAAATGTTTGATTAGTGTTCCTGTGGCTCAGTGGTAGAGCATTGCATTAGCAGTGCAAAGGTCGTGGGTTCAATTCCCAGAGAACACATACTGACAATACATGTATAACATGAATGCACTGTAATTCGCTTCGGATAAAAGCGTCTGCTAAATGCATAAATGTAAATGTAGTAATATGCATTGCTAAGAACTATATTTGAACAACTTTAAAGGTGATTTTCTCAATATTTAGATTTTTTGCTCCCTCAGATTCCAGATTTTCAAATAGTTGTATCTCAGCCAAAGATTGTCCTATTGTCTTAACAAACCACACATCAATGGAAAGATGATTTATTCAGCTTTCAGATTATGCATAAATCTCAATTTCGAAACATTATGACTGATTTTGTGGTCCAAGATCACAAATAACTTTCTTTCTTCTGCAGAATACAAAAGTTAGAAGATATTTTGAAGAATGATGACAACAGTTTTGGTGACCATTTTCATTGTATGGAGAAAAAAAACTCAAAATATTTCTCAAATTAGAAGAAAGACAGTTTTGTAATAATATGAGGATGAATACATATTGTGACAGCCAATATTCTAGAAAAACTAAATGCTAAAAAGCAAAATATTAAATAGCGGGAATTGGTCCTTAAAATAAAGTGTTACAGATTTTTGTATGTGTTTTGGCCATTCATTTACCCAACATTATTTTGGGGGCCTAAAAATATTAACTTCCAAAAATGGGTTTCAAAATTTACGTTTGCAAAATGTGAGTAAAAGTTGAAGTCATGCGTACATGCATAATACATGGCTATAAGCATGCGTGCATTTCTGTACAAAGTGACTTGGCCAACTAAAAGACCTGCTTATCTGGCAACAATCAGATAAAATATCAAGAAATGCAAAATCACAAAGCATGAACATTAATATGTAACAGGTAGAGCATATTGTCATGCTGTTATCTGGACAGCAAAGGCTATGCAAACTGCAACAGTACTAGATGTTTGTGTGTGTTTAGTCAGTGGGGAGTGTTTGCACAGTCAAACTGAAGTGTACAGCTCACCATGACAGCTGGGGTTTAATATGACAGGCCTGGATCGCCATCTGTTCAGATGATGCATTTCACACAGACAGAGCCGGGCTTTCCAATCTACTTCCTCTCCACACTTCCTCAAAGTCAATTTCCAACACATGACCAGATTATTATTCAGGCTTAAAGTTTGGTTGCAAACGCGTTCAGCTGCAGTCTACTTTAACATGTACTCGACTCAAAGAAGCCAGACTGTTCGTCTCATGAAATCAGTCTAGGTGTATGTGTTGGCCGATCTTTGGAAGTGACAGACACGAAGGATTCGCAGCGATCCATGTATGGTGTGAAGCAGAAAGACACTTTTCTAAATCAAGTCTACGTGAATGAGAACGTGGAGGGCTAAGAATAACATTTCTCTTCTCCATCGCTTAGACGAGCGAGTCCTCTGGGAAACAGCTGCATTTGTATCAGTGACGTGTCTCTTACATTTAGCGGCTTGGACACAAAACATTACTGCTCTGCCGTTATCACAGTGGGACACATAAGAAAACTCTCAGATGTGATCATCTTGAGCTACTGACACAGTCAATTACTTGCAATTTTCATGCTAAAGTGCCTTTGTCTTCTTCTACGTTTGACCTTTCATGCTCTATTTGTCAGTAAAGCATCTCTACATATAAAAATGATAGTTTTTCTAAATCCTAAGTCAACACAAGCCTAGATAATGATGTTTCATGTTACACTGATATTGTACTCTGAGAATTAAATTAGTCATGGACAATCAGATTTCAAGACATCACACTGTACATTTGTCAACCCTGGGGTTTATGTTCAAATTTGCATATTAATCCGATCACAACATGCTTGTCGGTCTGTGAAGATAACGTCACGTACGGTCAGCTAGCTCTAGATTCAAGTGTTTGCCTTCACCATCTGACATTTCAATTCTGTCTGTGTGAATATATTTGAGACAAAACAAAGCTTATGAATATTTAATGGACTCAGCATTAAAGTTCTAAATTCTGTATACAAACTTTCTGTGCAACAAAAAGGGTAATATTTCACACCCTGTGACTTATGGTTTTAAACAAAGTAAAAATGAATAAAAATAATGTCTGCACACTGAAGTTACAGCTAAAAATAAATTAATAAAAGAATATCCAAAACTGCTCAACATTTCGACAAATCAGTTCTTCATCAGGCATAATACAAATTTTTAAAAATACAACAAATAAAAAATAAATAATAGATTTAAAGTCAGCATACAATGTAAACTGCAATTGTCTTTTCTTGCCTATAGTGATGTAAATCTGAAAGAACACCTGAAGAAACCCATAAGATGACACAAGATTAGAGAAAGGATGGACTTCTATCATCTCATTCCTTTAGATTTATTCAAATACTTAACAGGTTTTGTCTTTGCACAGTCATGTTCATAACAGTTCAAGTTCAATATTATCTTGTTATATGAGGGTGACTGAAAACTACATTTCTTCACTGTGTTACTGTACATCTGTTGTCTGGTAGTTGCTGACAGCTTGCATAGTAATGATAGCTTTATATGTATTTTTAACCCCCCCCCCCCCCACCCCAAAAAAAACAAAATAAATTTTATTTTTTATTTCATTGTGTCACTTTATGTAAAGATACATTTGTTTTTCTCAGAATTGCTTGTTGATATCTTGTAATTCTGACTTTAAAACTTGCTTGCTTTACATGTGAGATATAAACTTGCAATTCTGTGAGAATTTCTTTTCCCTCCGAATTAGACTTTATAACTTACAATTTCAAGTTTATATCTCAGTATTCTCAGAAAAGAAGTCAGAATTGCATAAAAAAATACATTATTAAAAAATATTGTACAAAAAAGTGTCAGAAATGCACGTTTATATCTACAATTTTTGAAAAAATAAGTCAGAAATGCAAGATATAAACTTGCAATTGCTCTTTCTCAGATCAAAATTGTATTTTTTTCCTCAAAATTGACTTTTTAACTCACAATTGCAAGTTTATATCTCAATATTTTGAGAAAAGACGGCCCAACAGTACTTCTGGCAGTGATACCTGTGCTGATAACAATATAACTCACAATTGCATTTTATATTTCAATATTTTGAGACAACAAATAGAAGAGGTCGTAGCGTCAAACACTCGTCTGAAAGTCCAGTCGACCAATAATATACGGTGCGTAGATCCAAAAACACAAAGATTTATAGACAAAGGAGATCCTCACTCATACAAACAGTCCAAAAAGGCTTATATCATTTATTACTCACTACTGAGAAATAAATAATACAAGTACTGAGTAATAAATTAAATAAGCATTTTTGGACTGTTTGTATGAGTGCGTATCTCCTTTTTCTATAAACCTTAATATTTTGAGACAAGACATCAGAAGTGTGAGAAAAACGTCAGAATTACGAGTATTTTCTGAGGAAAAAAGCCACAATGACCTTTTTTATTCAGTTTTAATTTTTTATTAAGGGGGCTTTCATAGGTCTCCCATGTTTGTATGGTTAAGACTAAAAGTGGATGGAGTGAAAAGTCTACTTTATTATTGGTTTGCCTTATACAGTGGTATAATTGTTTTTCACTGTACCATCTTAGACAATTGCTAAATACTCACACCTCCTATAAAACCACACTGTCGTGTAGTGAAAGGACAGATTTTAAAATGGTTGGATGACCTCAGTATACTCCAGAGACATGTGACGTAACCCCAGATTAGGATGTAGATTAATCTCTTGGAACGGATCGAAGCAAGGAGATAAGCGCATTCGACCAAACCAGTCTGTATTTAGTGAAGCTTATAAAAGCATTTTAGGAGAAGATCATTTTTGTTGTACAAAAAAAAGTTTCACTGTGCATGTTTTTCCTGATCTGCTTGACAAAGTGTTTACGCTTTGTAAAGCATCAAGAGTGGGCTTTGTAATTATGTGTGATACTCATTTGCATGCCATTAGTGCTCTAATGCTACGTGTGTAATATTCATCAAAGAGCAGTAAGCCTATAGTCGAGTGTGACATTTCCACACACGCGCTATCATTTCACTGGTGTGTGGAGAGGTAATTAAAAAGATGGTGCTGATTGACCTACTCAAATGTCCTTAGTTGTGTGGCTTAGTTAGCGTGCAAAACCGGCAGCTCTCATTGGGTCCTGAGACTCACATGACGAGACCACGAACAAAACATGCAAGTCACGATTTGTAATTCTCAAGCTCCTGGCTTCAGCTTGATCTTATCCAGCCTGTCACACACTGTGGACTGTGACACAAGGCAAAGCCAGGTCACTCGCCTGCTTGAGTATACAGAGAAAGTCAATATGCTTCTCTTCATGAAAGGAAACATATCCACAGGCGCTGTGCTTTTGAATGTCACTCTATTCTGGGCCATCCACCTATGGATGATTAATTAAGGTCACTGTACTGCCTCACAGCCCCGCCAAACACAGCAAGGCATTACAAGACGAAAAACCTGGTGTGATATTTATACGTTGACAGTCTGTAGATCAGGAAGTCAATGGATAGTCTAATCTTCTAATTAGCTAAGCATCAATGCATATTGACAGACTGTTATTAAGGGAGCACAATCATTTTAATATCAAGTTCATTTTTCAGAGCCACAGTGTTTACACCTTGAAGTAGTAGTAGACTTTGCAGACCTCATGCTGGTTTATATCACTCGTACAGACTGTGATACTAAGAGCATGATATATTTGTGTCTGTAGGGAATAGCATACTTGCTTAATGGATGATGTGTTCACTTTTCGTCATTGAAACTGTCTAGACAAATCGCTCATGCTTTGCTGGGTCACGGCCTACTAGACTACTAGATACTACACTTGAAATCAGCCTTTGATTGACTTACTTATAGTTGGAGAAAATATTTAGCATTAAAAAATTATTCTTCACACTGTAAAAAAATATTTTTCAAAAGTTGTAAATAGATTACTGGATTATTTATTAAAAAGAAATATGGTAATGCTTTTTTTGTTTTGTTTTCAGTGTGGATGGAAGAGCAAAATTGTAATGAAAAAGATGTGTTTTAAATGTATGCAGATTAGTGAAGATGTAGCCTAATTATCATTAACAAACCATTATTAGTATTGATGACATAATGCGGGTGAAGGAGGCTTGAGCTGAAGTTATGTTGTAAAGAGTGAGAGTGCTCATTGTTTCTTGTCTTTGTGATGAACGAGGTCATAAAAGCAGCAAAAAGCTGATATTAGAGATGTAATTTTACTCTGCAAGTTTTGCAACAAAGATCTCTGATTTGTTTCCTATGCATTTAAACCAGACTGACAATATAAGTCATTGTACAATTCAATTATATAAGTGTAGATGAACTAGCTCATAATAAAGTCACATTATTAAAAGGATAGTATGAATTCTGTATGCTGTATGCTGATTGGTAAATATACACTGAAAAACATTTAACTTTAGAAGATCATTTTTAGTAGTGATATCATCTGTACTAAAATACAATCTTTATTTACAATGCATCAAAACCTATTGTTCTGCCTTATTGCTTAAATCAAACTAGCATTTGATAAATATTCTATATTTAAATTTGAATCTTGATATTGGACCAAAATTTTGCATAGCTTTATCCACAAAAATGATTACTTGCTAAGCACAACATGGATAAAACTCAAGGGGGACTGATTGAGCTCCCCGTCTGCTGATTGTCACTGCCTCGGTCATTCATTATTCAGCACGATCTGCTCGTGCTGACAGACTGTAACCGGACAGAGCGGGACTTCAGACATACACACAACACCCAATGCCTGGTAAAAGAGCCTGCTTTTGTTGTTGAAGCCAAAGCTATCATTTACATTTACCAGACGCTTTTTTCCAAAGCGACTTACAGTGCATTCAGGTTATACATTTTTTGTCAGTACATGTGTTCCCTGGGAATCGAACCCACAACCTTTGTGCTGCTAACGCAATGCTCTACCACTGAGCCACAGGAACACTATCAGAACTTTTTAATGCAATATACCAAAGCAAACTAAACTGCTGTTGGTTATGTAAACATTATTTAGTCTTACTCTGTAACACAATTCCAGAAAGAGGCTGTGGTTATCTAGATTATAACATAACCACTAATCTAGATGATCTTACAGTAAGTTCCTTTGAGAGTCATAACCTTCTGCTGTCAGCTCTAGTAGCCCGTGACCCAGCAAAGCATGAGCGATTTGTCTAGACAGTTTCAATGACGTAAAGTGAACACATCATCCATTAAGCAAGTATGCTATTCCCTACAGACACAAATATATCATGCTCTTAGTATCACAGTCTGTACGAGTGATATAAACCAGCATGAGGTCTGCAAAGTCTACTACTAAAATACACTGATGTGACAGTTTCATAGGGGAGATAAACAAGACTTTACTTTATATATATATAATTATCTACAACAATCGTGGGAGTGGCCTTCGTCCGTGTGACCTCACACAGACAAGAAGATAAGAACCGCCTGATTTGAAAAAAGGGATATTATTTTTAGGGATTAAATAAAAAGCACTGGGTGGATTTTAACTACAGTGAATAAACTGTGATATAATGTGAGAAATGTATATATATATAATTTTTATTTTTTTATGTTTTTATTAAAAAAAAAATGTCACATTGACTAACGTATTTATATTCATTTTTGAACGGGTATATATATATATATTCAAGTAAATATGTTAGTCAATTTGATCAGAAAATGGCTTCTCATAAAAACATTTAAGAAACCTAACCTAAACCTAATTTTGACAGTCACAAAGGTTTACAGGGGTCATCTTTGAGTCATGCTGAATTTACTCAACACGTGACAACAAAATGGCTTCCTGCATTTTGGTTACGCCACACTGTCTTTTGGCGGACAGAAGTTTTTCAAATGTTAATATTTTAAAACACCATTGGTTTGCTGCATAATTTAAAAGAAATAAAAGATTATACCAATGTTTTATTATTTCTATTTTCATGGTATGTGTTTTTAACACATGCACATTCAGCCCCAGGATTGTCTAATATTTGAAACGAATTTTAGCGACACATGTTGTTTGAAAGCGACGATTTGTGACGCATGCTCAGCTGCTGTGACGTCATTCTTCTCTTCGAAGGTCAAATCAGTGAAAATATCACGAGACAGTCAGACAGCATGCAAACTCTTTATGTGTTCCGCGCCAAGCACCCTGCTGGTCACTGTTTGTGTTGCCTTCTTTCAACGAACTAAACCGACTCAGGAACCGTAACAGTTGTGTTACAGTTTAAAACCCTGTTTTAGTTAAAAAAAACCGCTCAGTGCGCTACACGACCAACTCCGACTTTCACAATCCCTTTTAACCTATACGACATGCAACATCAACTTTGACTTCTGCTGTATTCCTCGTTAAAATAAAAAACGTTTACTCTAATAATTAATAAAAAATATACCACCTCATATTTTAAGACACAGTCCGCGCGTAAAGAAAAGAAAAGCGCGACTCTTACGTCTTCATCCTCGCAGGCGTCTCTCTTGCGGCACTGGACCGGTCGGGATGAGGGGTGATGAGGACTCTTCCCAGTCTTATTCTCCTCCTCGGGAACCTGTCCACCCAGGAGATGACTGGCTTCAGGTGGATGGGGAAAAGAATTGCTGGTGTTAATCTTCCCCGTGAATCTCTGGTAAAGCGAAGCCATGAGTCCGGTGAAACCACTAAAGCATCTCAAAGCGCGGTATCTCTCCTCGGATGTGCTTTATTTTAATGTCCCTCTCTCTCCCGCAGAAGGTACACGCTCTTCTTCTTGAATAGCCCGGAGCCTGATGTCCTCCGAAGAAAGGCAGTAATTGAAATGAATCTCTAATGGAGTAATTTCTCTGTTTTATGGCTTTGACTGGAGCCTGCGCGGCACTAGAGAAAGTCTGCTCTGCATTCAAAGCACGTTGTTTCTTCTGTAGCCTGTCTACACAACCGCCTGTGTTAAACTGCACTCTGATTCAACAAACAGAGCTTACAACATCTCACTGCGTTTGAGAGAATGAGGCGAGCGATGGAAAGACAGTCGCGTGAGCTTTACGCAGAGCAGTGTGTGTGTGTGTGTGTGTGTGTGTGTGTGTGTGTGTGAGACGCGTTCTGCATGAGAAGTGACCACTGACAGGATATTTATCTGAAGAACACACACACACACACACACACACACACAGCACAGCTCTCAAATCTCACATACATTCAAACAAATAGCAATTAAACCGAGCGAAACTTAGACTCTGTATCATCCCATCAATTGATGGATTTTTACTAATGTTCAATATTAAGCAATAACCTTTCTCTTTTACTTGTAAACAGTGCTGGAAAGCTCATATGCGCAGTACTGGAGTGCCACACTGTGGTCAAATAAAATACAACAGCTCAGACTGCGTTCATGTCATCCATTACTACCAAAAAAAAGTTATTTTAATTAAAAATTCATTGAAAATGGCGCAATTGTTCGGGAAATCAATAATTATAATCCCAACGAGCACCCTAACTACAACAACACACGAACATCCACTTAACTGTTAATGTGAGGCTAATTTCCCGCCAAATATGCTCGATATAGTTGTAGCACAATTAACGTTCTAGTAACGTTCTATTAAAATAGGCGAGTTATTTAAACAAATTAATATAGCCTGCTGGGTTAGACTAGCTACTCATAATGACAAAAATGAACATTAAAATCTGAGAGACTTTCAACACACTTACAGTTTAAGCAATTAATCTGTCAGTTTAGGCATTTCCAACAAACCACGTGTCAGTCCTGAGATTTCGAATATTAATATTTGGGTTATTCTTGTTATGCTGTACCTCTTGAGCTCAGTAACTTGCATTACTATGGCTGTGTTTGGAAGCATTTCTATAAAAGGATGGAAATTAAGCGTGTGGTTGACAGTTACAGTAGCATACATGAAGGTGTCAAGTGATTTTGGTATTTTCAACCAACATTTTTAATGATTACAATGTCTGTAATGAGGCATCTGTTGAACGTCACCAGACCAAAGTGGAAAACCTTGCATCCGCTTGTCGAGAAAGTGTTAACAGCAGTATGAACTGATGGTGATAAACTATATATTTGGACTTTTAAGGTAATGAACTAACCTAGTTGTTGTTATTGTTGGATTTTATTCAGTTGTAATATCCGAATGTTAATGAAAAGAAGAAAAGTACATTGTTGACATTGTTATCATTTTGGGTATCTCCTTTGAAGGCATATTGAGTCAAACAGCTCCATAGAAGGAACGCACCCTGTTTTACAAATATGTACATGTGTTGTGCATAACCCCCATAATATCTAACAAGACTGTTTTAAAGTTTCAAACCTAATACCACAAAACATCAGAGAATTCATTAAACCCATTGCTAAAATTGAATAATGTCATTAAGGCTTTTGTTAGTTATTATAAAATAATAAAAGTATGTAAACTGGCATTGAAGACAGATGAAAACGTCTCAGGTTACGTATGTAACCATGGTTCCCCGAGTGGGGAACGAGACACTGCGTCCCCTAGGGGTCGCTACGGGGAACGCCCTCAGCGTGACTCGGTCTGAAGATACATATGAAAAAACACCACCTGTTGGCCGGCGACAGCCCATGACGTCACTACCGGCGTACCACAATATAAGTGCCGCCGGGAGGATACATCATCAGCTTCTTCGTCTGAAGCTTGCGTCCGAAGCATGGCTCAAAGCCCAGGGGACGCAGTGTCTCGTTCCCCACTCGGGGAACCATGGTTACATACGTAACCTGAGACGTTCCCCTTCATGGGAACTCGAACTGCGTCCCCTAGGGGTCGCTACGGGGAACGTTATACCCACTTCACCATGCTGAGGGGAATGCAAGCCAATTTCGCAAAAAAGGCGAGCACTAAGCCAACTATACCCGGCTTAAGGAAGTTTCCCCCGGGACGGCTGATGGCTGTCAGTGATATTATCCCCTTCGGCCAAAGGCCCGAGCTGCGTACTCTAGTACTTACCTGTTAGGCGCCGGGATTACCGGGCCTAGGGTAGAGCTCAAGGTCTTGGAATCAGAAAAGATTCCTTCAAGGGGATATGGCCAGGCACCTGGCTCACCAGGTCCTGGCCGATCACTCAGGGGTTACCACCTGCTCTCCCAAGCTTACTGAGGGAACTGTCTCAACAGACCTCTTGGTAGTGTACACCCCCTTTCCCTTTTTTTGGACCCAACATATATGGGACAGGGGAGCGGGGCCCAAGGCACAAACCGGGGCTTTAACCAGCTCAAAAAAGGGCACGAAGCAGTGCGCGTAACCCTACCCTTACGGGATTTTTAGAAAGAACGCAGAATCTTTAATGTGCGGACTTACCACTAAGTGGATTTTAGAAAAGTGCCCAAAGTCTTGCGTGTGCACTTATTAGAACGTTCTATGCCTTGGAGCGGAGAACTACTCATTCCTCGGAGTGAGAGGGAACTCAGATGCTCAGAAGGGAGCGGCACGCTCATAGATGACCCTCTGGTTGAGGGGAGCAATGCTGGCTCGACCAACAGGCGAGCAACCTATCACAGAGCTCTGGGGGGCGGAGAAACTCGGACGCTCAGACGGGAGCGGCATGCTCATAGGTGACCCTCTGGTTGAGGGGAGCAGTGCTAGCTCTACCGACGGCGAGCTCTGGAGAGCGGAGAACTCATTCCTCGGAATGAGAGGAACTCAGCTACCAATGAGGAGCTCTAGAGCGGAGAACTCACTCCTCAGAGTGAGACCTATAACGAGCTCTGGAGAGTGGAGAACTCATTCCTCAGAATGAGAAGGCACTCCGCCGCTCAGAAGGGAGCGGCAAGCCCCATCATGAGCTCTGGAGAGCGGGGAACTCATTCCTCAGAATGAGAGGGAAACTCCCCGCTCAGCAGGGAGCGGCATGCTCATAGATAACCCTCTATAGTGAGGGGAGCAATGCTAGCTCGACCAGCAGGGAGAGCGATTTATCATAGAGCTCTGAGGAGCGGAGAACTCATTCCTCAGAATGAGAAGACACTCCGCCGCTCAGAGGGGAGCGTCGAGCACAACCATGAGCTCTGGAGGGCGGGGAACTCATTCCTCAGAATGAGAGGGAACTCCGCCGCTCAGAAGGGAGCGGCATGCTCATAGGTGGCCCTCTGGGTGAGGGGAGCAATGCTGGCTCTACCAACAGCGAGCTCTGGGGAGCGGAACACTCATTCCTCAGAATGAGTGGACATTCAGACGCTCCGAAGGGAGCGGCATACTCATAGGTAACCCTCTAATGAGGGGAGTAATGCTGGCTCTACCTATAACGAGCTCTGGAGAGCGGAGAACTCATTCCTCAGAATGAGAAGGAACTCAGACGCTCAGCAGGGAGCGGCATGCTCATAGATAACCCTCTATAGTGAGGGGAGCAATGCTAGCTCGACCCGCAAGGAGAGCGACCTATCACAGAGCTCTGAGGAGCGGAGAACTCATTCCTCAGAATGAGTGGGAACTCAGACGCTCCGCAGGGAGCGGCATGCTCAAAGGTGACCCTCTAACGAGGGGAGCAATGCTGGCTCTACCTATAACGAGCTCTGGAGAGTGGAGAACTCATTCCTCAGAATGAAAAGACAGTCAGCCGCTCAGAAGGGAGCGGCATACTCATAGGTGGCCCTCTGGGTGAGGGGAGCAATGCTGGCTCTACCAACAGCGAGCTCTGGGGAGCGGAACACTCATTCCTCGGAATGAGTGGACATTCAGACGCTCCGAAGGGAGCGGCATACTCATAGGTAATGCTGGCTCTACCTATAACGAGCTCTGGAGAGTGGAGAACTCATTCCTCAGAATGAAAAGACACTCAGCCGCTCAGAAAGGAGCGGCATACTCATAGGTAACCCTCTTATCGTGAGGGGAGTAATGCTGGCTGTACCCTTGCAGTGGTGACCAGAATGACTGAAGATCCAGGAGGATCCGCAGAAACCTCCGAGGGGACTCACGTCCAGACCATCAGTAAGGCAGTTCGAGAATACAGAACCTGCCTGAAGTCATCATAAGTCCACCTGACTGCAGTTCTTAGTTGGGAACTCATTCCTCAGAATGAGAGCCTATAATGCTACCTATATCGAGCTCTGGAGAGCGAGAACTCATTCCTCAGAATGAGAAGGAACTCAGACGCTCAGCAGGGAGCGGCATGCTCATAGATAACCCTCTATAGTGAGGGGAGCAATGCTAGCTCGACCAGCACGGAGAGCGACCTATCACAGAGCTCTGAGGAGCGGAGAACTCATTCCTCAGAATGAGAGGGAACTCCGCCGCTCACAAGGGAGCGCCTCTAGGCAGGAAACTTCCACCTAACCTCGGTCGGTGGAGTTTACGGTGGTTACAGGGGAATTAGAGAGGAATGAGAGGGCTTGCCTCTCTCTGACCCACGCCTCTGTCTCACCCTAGCCGCAGGAGGGGGAGGGGCATGAGTCGCGAGACTAGCCTTCTAAGCCCATCTCTGATCCTCAGACCGAGATGGGTTAGGACCCCTGGTTGTTCGGGCTCAGACCTGGACCTTATCCAGGACTTTTAGCAGGTCAGTCTGGTACGCCTTCGTGTGCAACGAAGCGACGGTCTGACCTGCTGCTGCGATATGCCCTGCCATTTAAGCGAGATTCAGGGGCTTAGATGGCCAGGAGGGAGCCTTGAGAGAGGATGTCTCGCCATAGAGAGATAAGCTGGTTATCATCTCTTGCACAGGGGGCATCCCCTCATAGCCATTTTCACGCATCCCCTCAGTGTCAGCATAACTAGTATGCTGAAACCTATGAATACGAGAAAAAACTAGCTTTTCCCACTCCTTCTCAACCTCCACATCGAGATTTATGAAGAAAGGAAGGCTCACTCGAGCTGGGTTATTTAAATTTATTTTTATAATCCATAACCTCCAAAACTCGTTCATATGCAGCGGAGCACTAGCTGCTGCATCTAATGATGTCAGAAAGATCGCATCATCACAATCCAGCA
This sequence comes from Schizopygopsis pylzovi, assembly GCA_027422435.1. Classification (NCBI taxonomy): domain Eukaryota; kingdom Metazoa; phylum Chordata; class Actinopteri; order Cypriniformes; family Cyprinidae; genus Schizopygopsis; species Schizopygopsis pylzovi. Next base: position 32,004,878 of record CM049826.1, on the reverse strand, counting down.
GCTCACTCTCGTTCTCGGCCGACGCGCGAAAAGGGGCGGTCCCTTTCCAGCTTATCGGCCACCACCAACTGCGAACCCCACGATTTCATTCGCCTCCGTGCCTCGGCAACGGTGGGTCTTGAATCGCGGGAAGCAGAAGGCTGCCCCTCTTTCCTCGAAAAGAGGGACAGGCGAGAGCTGAGCTTCCTCATAGAGAGCCGCTCACAACGCACGCAAACCGCCCCCTCAAGGACATCGCGTGCGTGCTCCATGCCCAAACAAAAGACGCAACAGTCGTGTGTGTCATCGGGTGTCAAATAACGAGGACACGGATCCACACACTTCCTAAACGCCTTGCTAGTGCTCGCCATAGTAGAGTTAGAAAACTGTACTCTTACCAGATTCACTCTGCACGCTTCAAACAAACCAGTCAGTGAAGACGAAAAAGCTGATGATGTATCCTCCCGGCGGCACTTATATTGTGGTACGCCGGTAGTGACGTCATGGGCTGTCGCCGGCCAACAGGTGGTGTTTTTTCATATGTATCTTCAGACCGAGTCACGCTGAGGGCGTTCCCCGTAGCGACCCCTAGGGGACGCAGTTCGAGTTCCCATGAAGGGGAACAATATTTTCAAGAAAACATTTGAGAGAGCAGGGACATGGAAACCTGCTCAAAACTATGAAGTGAGATCATTTCACATTCCTCCCATATGTTCACTTATTTTATTCAATATCTTAATGCATACATGTACTGCATTACAGGAATGACCCCTATTATTAATTTATCAGGACCAACAAAACTACATCTGAATGAGGACCACAGAGGGGCAACTGAAACACGATTATGTAAAAGAAATGTATTATGCTGCAGGACGTGGTACTTTTACAGCCTATGAAGCCTAGCACATCACTGATATGTATAAAAAAGGTATTTTTATTTGCAGCAGAAAGAACATTGTATATAATGTGTACCAAGGCTCTTAAAGAAGCCGTGGTGCCTGTTATAAAACAGACAGCATTCATGCTACAGTTGTTAAAAAGCACTGCCATGAATATACTGTGTGGGGGGGGGGGGAAACACGCCAGGAAAAGCTTACATCTATTGCATTTATTTTCTAAGATTGAATATAAGTGTTTCTTCTACACTTAAAGTCCAAAGGCTTTTCATGTTTGAGATTTTTTAGTACTTTTGACTGATTGTAGGTAATTCATGCGTGTGTTTTCTGAATTCCTGCATGACGCTACTTAAGTGATGTAATCAATAAATCACACAATAAACACAAACTAATGTTTTTTGTTTAGAACACTTAACACTCAAATATATATAAACCTTGAGCCCAATTACCAAATCAAATACATTCTCCAGCTCGTGTTAATGAGGTCCTGACTGTATCCCAAATATCTCGAGAAAGCACAGGAAATTAAATTGTGTGTAAGAGTCAATTAATTTCCCTTTTACTGGGTGTAATTTCCATGTTCCAGCTGCGCAGGCTGTCAGCTGAAGTGTGCTTACTCAAAACAGAGGCGCTGGAGGCTGAATAACTTATGGCCTGCATTATTCATGCACTCAGTTCTACGAGGTGTTCAGGTTTAATTAATTTAATGGGCAAAAATAGAGAAGCAGCTATCATGGATATACCTTAATCATAGTTTATAGATGATAAACTCTTCAACCTGACCTCAAGTGATGTTGCATTAGCCAGACTCTTCACCACATTTACCCAGGAGACATGTTGAAGTAAATAGAGCTGCTTGCAAAGTCCAGCGGTCTTTCCTGTGAAGTGTTAGTCTCTTTTCTGACCTTTATTGAGGTGAATGCACATGAATGCTACATTTCCAACATATCTCAGTCAAAAAGGTGCTAAAATCAAGTTATTCATGTAATAATATAATGCACCACAATACTTCACATGGTGGAAACTCACAATGTTGTGGTATCACTTTGAGAAATCACAGGTTTAGTTCACACCACTCACAGCTGTAATACTGGACTCGATAAAGCTCCAAACAGCAGTGACAAATAGTGAACAAAAGTGAAATGCACTCTCGTTTTAGCAAGAAAATCATGAATGATTGCGATGAGACATTCTGCCACTCATCCACAACATAACATCATATCCTTCAAAAGGACTTTGAGATACATGTTTGTATGCTGCACAGGTGCTCTGTATGGGATCAATATAGCCGCATCACAAAAGAAGCAAAATCTCAAGTCTGGACTTAAACAGCTTGGAGCGAAGCTTCCTGATGCTCACAAAGCCATACATCAAATCATCCACATATTTACATCACTAACTAATCATGTATCTATTGAACTGAAGTGAGATCAATTTGAGCGTCAATCTTAATATCATTCTTGGCAGGGAATAATGAGACAGGTCTCTTTATCATTTGCAGAGTTATCTTTACATAAAAATCGAAATACAAAACTGCATGAGAATAGTTTATGAGTGCAGACAGTGATATATTTCCGCTTGAGCTTGTATATCAAAATGCAATTAACCACAGTTGATAGAGACGCTAATAAGATGCAAGTTCATTTGTGCAATAAATGCTTTATCAGTCAATTACCCGTCAACATTCAATCACTGGACTCGATTACACTGATGTGACTCTGGTGAACACAATTAACTCTCTCCCTGCCAGCGGTTTATTTTTAAGATACCAGCCACCGCAACAGTTTGGACCTTTTCACAAAACATTCATATTTCTGAATATTTGTAGTATGAATAATTATGTCGATATGCAAAATGTCAAAAGAAAGAACAAAACACCTCTGCTTTTAAACAAACAAACAAACATATATTTTATTAGACCTATATGCATTCTTCATTAACACTTGTATGTGTAAGTTTCATTTTAAAAATCAACATTTTGAAGAAAAAGCTGATAAAATTGTGTTTTTGTCAAATACTGCATCCAGATTGGATTCAGAATGATGATCGAGATGAAGTAGATCGACCACTAAACCACTTCCTTGTTCAACATTTCATTAGATAGCTTCATGCGGTGTTGATTTACATGCTGTTTAATGTCTGATCATATTACTTTACATATGCAATCACTTGTTTCCGCTGCTTCTTCACTGTTTGTGAGCCAGATTCAGTACTCTTTTAGATGTGTAATAGCGCCTCCTTACCATATAACAGTGAAAACACAGAAAGACAGAAAACGCCAAAGTCAATGCTGGGGAAAGAGCTGAAGTACTTCGAATCTCAGGGAATTGTGACAGCACAAAGCTTATATTTGATCAGTGTGTCAAAAACATTGCTATGTTAACGTAACATCAGAATAATTTGATGTTTTCTCTGAATTTAGTTTTGCTTTATAAATGGTACGATGAATACCAATGAAAAAAAAAAAGTAAATTAATTTTTGAGAAGTCTATGAAAGGTTTTAATGTCCTCTACAATAACAATGGCCCACTGACAGTTTCTCTAAAATACACTAGTGTTTAGGACAGACAACTGCTTGATATTCGATGAGTTTGTAGTTTATGAATCTATCTTTGAGCTGTCAGCTGTGTTTAAAAGAGCATCTCTCATTGTGAAGAGTTCAGCAGACCTCAGCTACTGACGATCAATAGAGTAATCTGTCAGGACCCTCCACAAATACTCTGAGCAATACCAGCCCGGCTCATAGGATGACAGAGAAACATCACTTCAAGGTTTAGGGCTATATCTCAATTTGCTGCCTCATTGACTGTAATGGACCAGTGCTGAATAAGCAGAGAAGTCCTTTTAAATGTAAAAAAAATAAAGCAGCTGAGTGTTTTCGATAAGGTGGGATTCATCTCATTGTTTGTCAGTGTCTTTAATAATGCATATTTTTAAGGATATACTCTTTTATATAAATTAACCCTCTTCACCTTCTCATGGGGGCTCAGTAGGTAGCAATATAGTCTCGCAGCAAGACGGTCCCCGTTTCGAGTCCTTCTTTCTGTATTGAGTTTGCATGTTCTACCGAGTGTTGTCTCAATACTGAAATTTCTGACTTCAATATGATACCTTGAAACATATTGATATTTGATACCATTTTCGATAAAGGCATCCAGTTATGGCTCTAACTGAAGAAAAAGATGATATAAATATTTTTACTGATCAAACCTGAAGACAGAACTGTGACAATATATGGATTATCTGTGTTCTTCAAACTATCTCAGGCATTTTCTTAAAGTCCTCATGAAGTCAAAACTGACTTTAGCGCACATTTCTAGTCTTGATTTGAACAATTAATCCGTGCAAGTTAATCGGCTGAAAAAAATAGTTTGTCTCGGTAATCTTTAATCAAAATCTGAACATCTGCTTCCGCTCTGGAATAGCATTCCTTCTCTGATGACAGTTTGACGGCTTGGGCAGAATATCATTAAACACGCCCCTCCGACCGTTAGGATGCTACGAGTGAGAGACAGAGAGGAGGAGTGCACAAATACAAATCACCGTTTCAGCTGGAAATACGACACTACAATGAAATAACGTCGGCAGCAACTTCCGGTTCATGCAGACTTTAAGAATAACGACGGTTTATAATGCATTGCTAACCAACAGCACATATTACAGTAGAATATTATAAAATATGGCCTCAGTATATTATAAGAAGCTGCATCAGATTTAAACACTTGACTTATGTAATGAAGCAAGTTTGGAATACAATTGTTGGAAAATGTGTATTTTGTTGGACAACAGGTTTATAAATGCTTCTCATCACACTGCAGTGTGTGTGAACTCACTGTCGGAGAGAAGAGAGAGCGAGAAAGCAGAGGAGATATCGGTGTGTTGATAATGTAAAATAAAAAGACCACTTTAGATATTTTGGTCAACAATCAACAGTTTCTTCTGGCTGTTCTGGCTTCCAAAGACATGCAGAATAGGTGAATTAAAGACACTGCATTGTCTGTAGGTGTGAATGTGTATGTCAGTGTATTAATCTTGTGACAGATCGATTCAGGGTGTTTCCCTGCCTAAATGGATAGATGGAAATTCTTCATTCGTTCTCATCATACGCTGACATTCTGTGTTTCTGTGTATGTCTTTAATAAAGTCACCAGTGCAGTGTACTGCTAAAGTTGCTTCTTTTTCCTAACACTATACATTGGCATATATGCTTCATGATCTTCATCTATCAGCTGTTTTATATAATAGTAAAGGCATGTGTTTTCTCATTACTGTAACCTCTTAGTCTTTCTAATGTGTAATTGTAATGTAAAGCAGTTCTGTCCTGCAATATAAGCATGGATTTCATTTACAATATAAACATGGTATGAACAGAATAGGCTGACAGTATGCCTCTGCTTATACTGAATACCATATTCATACACGTTCACGCTCCTTTTCTATCAAAAGTGACTTAAGCTGCAGCCACATCTTTAAACATGCAAAATGACCTTGGATCCAGCAATACTGCAAACTATGCCACATTTTTATGTAGCATGAACTATTCACCATTTTGTGAAATTTGTTTAGTCTCCATTGGTGAACTTTGAGTTCACATTATTTGCATAAACAGCTGACGATCAAACATTTTTGCATAAGCTTGCATTTCTGCTCTCATAACATTAAGATGCATACAAGTGGAAGTAAATGAAGTGTGGCTTTATAGTGTATTTAAGGTATGCATTTTGTTAGTGTGTGCTTCTTGGAAATTAATTTCAGTACATAACCTTGGCATATAGCGTCATGCTTCATATTTATTATATACTCTATCTTTTGTACACTGCATTAGATTTAAAGCAATAGTTCACTCACAAATGTCTGTGTTTTTATCTATACGGTGGAAGTCAAAGGTCACTAAAAGTGTCTGTGTACTAAACTCTTTAAGATATTTTCTTTTGTTTTCAGCAGAAGAAAGGAAGTAAAACGGTTTAGGACTGACATAAGGGTGAGTAACTGATGACAGAACATCCATTTTGAACTATTCCTTTAAGTATTTGGCGTTGTGACATTACCTTCTTTCATTTAGTTTAATCTTTTTTTATTTAGCTTTAAGCACCCATCATAAAAAGTGACCTTTAGAAAATGTGTGCGTTAAAATTTCTCAAACTATTCAAACTTTCAGGCATGCAAGGCCAACATTAAGTACATTTTTTTAGCCTATTCTCAGCACCTGAGGAATGTGAAAATTGTTCACTTTTGCAGAGTCAACTGATTGCAGGAGCAGGAATTTATTCATAACTACTTATGAAGCTTTGATTAAAATTGTGGTACGAATGGGTCATCATTATTCTTAGGGAGCATATCGACAACTACGGTACGAATTCAAGACCTCCATATATGCCTATTGACTTCTACTTTCATCTTTAATCTCTCTCTCTTCTGCATGAATCTGAGCATGAAAATGAGGATGTGTTCTCATTGAAGAATTTTCAGTTTACTGAGCCAAGTTTTTTGAGAGAGAGCAAATCATAGAGCCTTCAAATCCAATTTTAAAATGTCCAAGATAAGGAGCCAGGGAAATTGAAACTTATCCAAGGAAGATATGGAGCAGTCTGTGAGAGTAAATGATGAGTGGGTAAATTAGACATCTATAGAGAGGGCAAGGATTAGACACGTGTATTAGAAACTCTTCACGGCGCTCTTCTCATTTTAAACTAGAGGTGGTTTCGGAGGGTCATTTTCTTAAGGTGACCCTTAAAGATTTCTCTGTATCAATCAGTGAACACTATTACTGCTGTGTGTCAGTGTCGCCTGTGCTGCAGGGTGCGATAAGCATTGAGCCTCAATGCATGGCAGAATGCATTTCAGCCTTGGGTCCAAAAGGAAGTTTTTTTATCCTCTATATAGTTGTGCATGAATGTGCATGGTATTATGCATTGGCACAGGAGACTAAAAAGTATGTTTATAAATGAAGAGTTCATTTGCAAAAAACGATAAATGTCACCTTAAAAAAAAAAAGATTATTCTCCACATATAGTGCGATCGGAACCCCAAACACATTTTGTCAAAAAAGCCTGTATTGTCCCCTTTCAAGGCATCGCAAGTTCACATTTTACTGCAGAAGCTGACAAGCGCCCTTGTGTTTGTGAACAGAAGCCGATGAATGCCATTCTAGCGAATCAGCATGCTGTATTCAGGTCAGGTGACAAGGCTAATTTCACTTTAGGTGAAGAGGCCCTGCGCAGAATGATCAGTTTATGACAACAAAGTACCGCAAGAGCGATAAGAGAGCAGATGGATCCTTATGCTTTCGAACCACTCACGCGATACTTTGATATCATACACTGATCATTCTTCAGGTCGAACACACCTTTTGAAAAGACGTGCTAGCTGAGAGGAGTTTCGTCAAAGCTGACTAAAAGTGATCGAGGATGGATAATTTCGACGAGCTTGACGAACCTGTGATATCTTCCTCAGAGCAAAAAAGGGAAATGAAAAGCTGAAATGTTTCCATGGATCCTTGCGGAAGCAGCGCGTTACAGTGGTGAGGGAAAAGCTCCGTGTATTGTGTGTAATCACATCCATACAGTTTATGATCAAAACAACAACAGCGTTTGTCAGGCATCTACATGTTCATCTGAGGAGATTACAAAGATTAAACGAGTGTTTCGTTTTTACTCTAAAACATGAAATGTGGAGTTATCTGCTTTTGCTATAAAACAAACTTTTAATATGAAAATAAAACATACTTTCAATAAACTTTAATTTAGTAAATTACCTGTATTTGTTTAAGTTATTATAACGTAATCAAAACACCCCAACTGCAGTTTCGTTGATATTACTTGGAATGCGCCAAAAAAAAAAAAAAAGGATTTATCAGTTTTTAGCAAATTAACTCTTCATATCGTTTTGAGTGAAAGCGAACTAGTCCACCTCTATTTAAGCAGAAAATCTGTGAATTTGCAAGTAATCAGATGCATTGGGACAGTGCAGAACAAGTCATGCAACTAGCTATCAACGAGTTGGACTCTCTACAACTGACAGAAGTGTTCTTAAAGATGCTTGAACTGTGCTATGATCAAGACATATCAAACCTCTCCTCCTGTTGTTCTTTCAGCTGAACACTAAGTTTTGTCATATCTTACAGCATGAAGAATGTTCTTGCTGGGTCTCCAGTGTAGACACTTATCAAAACATTTTGTACTTTAGCTTATTCTCTTGTAGTATCGTAAATATCAAGCAGTTTTGCATGCACAGTGGTTTTTGGAGTGACTGAAATAAATGCTGCAAATACAAGGCCTTACCTTTACAGAATAAGTGCTGGTGTCGATCTTCAATTGAGTTGCAATAAAGACCGACATTGTGGATCTGTGCGACCAAACACACGGATCTGAGTTGACGGTGCAGCAAAGTATGGAAGTCCACTTGTGGTACGGCGTGTTTTACCTGCCTGTTGTTCACTCTGTCTTTCTTCTGCCTCTTATGTGTTCGGTCTTGGCTGCACATGCACAACCACCAGCGAAGTATGCAATTCCATGGCACTCTCTTCTCTAAGCTGTATTTTTCTCCTCTCAGTCAATTTTCTCTGTCCTTTCTGGCTTCCCTCGCCTCTCCTCCTTTCGCGGTCTCTCTCTCCTTCTCGCCCTCCCTCTCTCTCGTGTTGCCCCACTGAAGCATGAGGGTAAACTAGGGCTGGGCGATATGGCTGAAAACTGTATCACGATATCAGTGTTTCATATCGGTCGATATCGATAATTATTGATATTTTTTATGACCCATTTAAAATAAGGACCAGGAGAAAAATATATTATATTTAAAAAAAATTATTTTAAATTTAACCTTCCTCTGATCATAATCCCCTCAGTTATTAAGACAGAAATGTCAACAACCATGGAAAACTCAAATAATTAAAATGTAAACATAAGTCTAAAGTCACAATGAACACTTAATTATCTAAGCGGAGCGGAAGCATGTCTTTGGCTATATGATATGCCACTGCCTCCGTTATATCTTTGTACCGTTTAGATTATTTTTCATAAGGCACTGATGCAGTACCTCTCCATGGTGGTCTGCTGCTTGTGCGGTGTTGCAGCTACAGATGTTGTTGGTTGAATACGGCTGTGCTCCAAAGGGTGAGCGCGGCTAAGGTGGTACATCAAGTTCGTGGTATTAACGTTACCAGTCTTGGCGGGGACGACGGTCTTGCATAATTTGCAGACGACATTGGTCTGACTACGTTCAGACTTATAATATCCAAAAAACTGCCATACTGGCGAGCTGACTTTTCCTCTTTTATTTACAATTTCCTCGCTCGCTGCGGCACTCACTTTCTGCTTATGAAAAGGAATCCAGCAGACCAGCACGAGACAACGATATGGCGCAACCAAACCTGATACTGTTACATGATTGGCTGTTAGCGTGTCACTCCCTACGTTGCTAGGTTACCAGAGAGCGAGTGCCTTTGTTAATGCAACCAAACTTGCTTCGCAACCTCTGTTTTCTTCCGACGAAGAATAACAAATATCGAATGTTTTATCGAACACATTTTTTATTGATATCGATCACGTGTCTATCGCGATACATATCGTTATCGTTTTATCGCCCAGCCCTAGGGTAAACCACTTAAATATTCTGCACAGATTTCACAAAACACATTAAAAACAGCGGAAGGTGACAGGAGCCGTTGCCAAACTGCTTAAAGACCAAAGGAAAAAGTGTGAATATGTAAAATCTCTAGGGCAGGGCTTCAGGAGCAACAATAGTGTGGCTACCTGTAAGTTCAAATCATTTCCATGACTGAGTTCAAAGCATACATTTAAATTAATATATTCAGTGATTTATCACTTAAAAATATTTTTATGTGGCATTTTTTCATATATGAATCTTAAATGTATCATATGTAGGAAAATATGTTTTAATACAATGTAGTTTTATATTGGTGCATATAAAAGAAAACTATTATATATGTGAAAATATGGAAAAAATGCCTTTATTATTTTTCACTTTAACTATTTTACTTTTTGCAATTTAATTTGCTAATTGATTCTTTATATTATGATTAAAATAAAAAAGAAGCAATTGAAGCCATTTAAACAAAAATCCATTAAGAATATTGCTGAAAAGCTAAAATATCACTTAATTTCATAAGAAATTTCATCCAGCCCTTGTGCTAACAAATACCATATCCATAAGGAAGCTGAAGAGCATTGGCATATTTCACTGTGTTTATGTGGCGCTCTGAAATAGATCAATTCAGTCTAGTGCATGTTAGCAAATGACGCAGTATAGGTGATATTTATGCTGCACGTCATGAGGTAAAGTCCGAGTGCTGGCATCCTTGTTGTCCATGCAATTTCATTTACGGAGCATCTTTGCCTCGCACACACACCCAGTCCAGGTTTCTGACACCCAATAAAGCATTTATTACACAAACCCCAGTGACTCTGGAAGATTTGTTCTGGACACAGGAGAGGGGTAGAGAGAGGGAGAGAAGTGGCACTGTGTAGAATAGGATTCATTAAAAAACAAGGGAGTTTTAATAAAAGCAGACAGTATAGTTGGCTAGTGGGCTATTAATTGACTGAGAACAAAGAGACACAAGATGTGCTGTAGTGGAATATAAACATCCAAAAATATCTAGAGCCTATAGACCTTATGTACCAGAGAAACAAGTGTGCAGTTACGTTTAGAGTTCTGTCTTTAAACTTTAGTTTTTGCTCTATAGCAGATTAATTAGCTAGTGAAGTGGATCTACAATTGTATTTTGTAGAATCAAGGAAAGTTCTCATGTGCATTGTAATCTTCGAAGCAGATATAATAACAAATGTCAGTAGCCTGGGAAGATTTTAAAACAAACGGCTCATTCATAAATTTGTGCGAACATACCTTAAAAGGTTACTCCACCCCAAAATAAAAATGCTGTCGTTTTTCACTTCCCCCATGTCGTCCTGAACCCATAAAAGCTTCGTTCGTCTCCGGAACACAATTTAAGATATTTTGGATACAAACCGGGAGGCTTGTGACTGTCCCATTGACTGTCAAGGTCCAGAAAAGTATGAAAAGCATCGCAAGAATACCATCAGTAGTTCAACCGTAACATTATGAAGCAGCAAGAATAATTTTGGAAAGGAAATAAAACAAAAATAATGACTTAATTCAACAATTAGGCACCGTATCGTGTCCTCTGTGTCAGCGTAGCGCCATTTTGGAGATTATCCCCTGGACACAAAATCCGTTCACTCTTCTGTATCAGGGTTGTTTTATTTCTGTACTAAAAGTATTCTCGTCGCTTCATAACGTTACGGTTGAACTACTGATGGCAGATGGAGTATTCTGGCGATGCTTTTCATACTTTTCTGGACCTTGACAGTGGCATTTACTTGGCAGTCAATGGGACAGTCCCCGGTCTTCATCCAAAATATCTTAAATTGTGTTCTGAAGACAAACTAAGCTTTTACGGGTTCGGAAAGACATGGGGGTAAGTGAAAAATGACTAAATGTTTATTTTGGGGTGGAGTATCCCTTTAATGCTGTGGCAACACAAACATAAGATATATTATTAACAGGCAGATGAAAAGACAAATGCTGTTAAAACAACCCATGAACACCTTAAGTACAACAAAGGGTAGCATCCAAAAGACTGAGACATTGAAAATCTGAACATTTTCAAGATTTGGGGAAGTTTTGACAATTTAAAACAAATGATAGTTATGACGTAAAATAAAAATAAACTTCTAGGTCACAAACCAAAAAACATTTGTGACATCGATTATGTGAACTCTTTATACAGATGGTCAAACACAGTTAGACTTTTCATAAAATTGCAGAGATTATTATGAACACTTTCTGAACACAATGTTTAATGTAGCATTAACTATAATATGTTTGCATTACCAGTTGACAAGGGCTAGATTTGGGGCTAAATAAACCAGGGGGAACTCCCACTTCTGTTAATTGGCTAAATGGTCAATGTTATAGGCAAGTCTCAATCTCAGGGGACGTTTACCACTACCATTTTCAACTAAACGGAAAACTTTTTATGCATTTTTGGCATTCATTTTTCTACACAGCATAAGTTTGTTAATTTTGGAATTAATCTATTAATCTAGATTAAAATGGCTCATTTGAATTCTGCCGAAGGCATCCAAAATATCTTAAATTGTGTTCTGAAGACTAAATAAGCTTTTAACGGGTTTTCGAAGCGAGGCATTGACCAGGGGTAATTCCGTTCAAAATGACAAACTGTAATTCTTCCCGTCCCAATCCCACGAAAAAACTGGAGGAAAATCGTTCCACTCCCGGAAGAATGACTCCCATTCACTCCCACTCCCGTGTTGTTGTTGTTTTATTTATTTTTTTGCCGATAACTGTCAATTACAGTAAAAATATAGTACAGATCACAGCGTGCCCACCTGTATTAGTTGAATAAAGAACCCAAATGTCGTTTTTTGTTATTATATTGAACTGAAAGCCATCTTATGCACAGTGTTGCACAGATTAAATTTCATGTACAATCATCCATGCTAACACACACGTCTTCTATTTTTATTTTTTAGACATTTCAACTCTATAGATATATTTTCAAAGACGGAGTTGTCGAAGTTTCTCGCTCAAGTTCACATGAGACTAAAGCGCATCCTGTTATGCTTAAAAGCGCAACGTTTCGTTGTATTCTGAGTCACACAAATAAACGTAGAGTCTTTACAGATTCGAAAGATGTATTAGGCTACTTTATCTGTATGACCAGAATGACGAGATTTTAAGAGCAAGTGAACGCATCCGAGCCTGTCCTAGCAGCAAATCGCGCTTCCACACAAACACTTCATAGCGCACATTTCTCTAGGTTAACATCATATTGCAGGCCATGTAAAGTTGCTACTACATACATCTTTCAGATGAAAAGCCAATTTGAGGTTGATGAATGATAGGATGAGACGTATGGAATGTCCTGCCCGATTGTATTACCACATAGACCAGCCGTTAACAATCTGTCCATCACGGACTGCGAGCCTCTAGTTCGAAGACTCGTTCTCGCCCCTACAGTTGCAATTCGGCTAGTAACATCCGCGCTAAAATATCAGGGTGAAAGTCATCATAGCTTGCTGTAGTAATAGACCCAGCTCCCAACAACTTTGAGTCAATAGATTATACGGCGATATTTTTTTTATCGCCCGATAAGAGTCTCACGTTAACGCAGCACGTTTAACGCCGATAACGGCCCACCACTACTTTTTGTTTCATTTTTGGCATTCATCTACACAGCAAAGTTGTTTCGGAAGTTTTTGAAAATGATACCGCTATCGTTTCCAGGTAAACTATACAATCGAGAATTTGTGAAAACTGTGACGTCATGCACATGAGTATTACATGTTCAGTCTATAGGTATGTGCACGGACGCATAGTGTAATTTACAAACTTACATTGTCAACTACTGGCCTGGCATGCATATTAGGACTGTCCAAAAAAAATTGAATTTAAAATATTCGTCGAATTTAAAATAAAATCAGCATTCGAATGCAAAACGCTGCATTCGGATTTTAGGTGTCTGTCAGGCAGCTTGGCACACGAGATGCGATGACGAGATGTTGCTTTTTTTTTTAGCCTGTCCAGTTGAACCCACTCGATGCGGTGCTGCACATTCAAATATTGCGGAAAAACAGAACATCAATGTGGAGAAGATGTTGTTTACCTCAAAACTGAAACCAAGCCGTTCACACAGAACGCATTTATTGCATTCTAGAGGGACATCTATCATCATTGCACTCGCGTCTCACACAAGAGAACCCAAAGACATGTACAATTAATGTAAGTTCAACTTAAAAAAACATGTAATTACTAGATTAAGAAATTAGCTTGCTAGCGAACATGCATATTAACAGCGTAAACATGAACCTTGCGATCATATGATTAAATGTTAATAAATAACGTGTATCAGCAATGATAAATCTTTGAGTTTAAAGCGGCTCTGACACAAAGGCTGCGTTGTGTGTGCCGCTGACAGAGACGCGCTGTTTTGAGCTTGTGCTCTTTTCCTAAATGCATTACTTACATTTCACAGGTATATTCTCCATCTGTAAATGTTAGAAAGCCATGGAAATATTTCCATTTTTCTGTCAGACGTGCATGATCTTTTGCTTTGCGATTCTCCGCTAAACTTCACAGACTTGGTTCTGAACGTGCGCCGCCGTGCGCATGCACACCAAACAGACAGAGCGCAATAACTTGGACTTGTAAATGTAACTTTGCTTTAAAAGCATTATTTTTGTCTTTAGATCGCAATGTTACAATGTTAGAATGTAATGCGATTTCAACCCTTTTTACACATTATATATGCCTACATGGTTACATTCACTTTATTTATTTGTTTAAATTCAAATACAAAATACCGAGATATGTACCGTATACCGCAAATCATCCAAAAAATACCGAGATATGAATTTATGCTCATATTGCCCAGCCCTACTTTGAAGAAACGTGCATTTGGTAATATTTTGCTCGAGGCGCCCTCTTGTGGCATCAGAGACGCCAAAAGCTTTTTTTTTTCCTAACTGAATTTATGCTTTTTAAATTCGAATGTAATTTGAATTTTGATAATATTTTTGTAAAAATATTGAATTTCGTTTTTCATTCAATTTGACAGCCCTAATGCAAATTACAGCGTTTTTTAGCCATTTTCACAAATTAATGTAAACAAGGATAGTTTTTTTGTCATCTTTCTCTAAAAAAAAACGTTTTTATTTACATAATTGTTGTGTAAACTTACCCTCAATATGGTCAAATATCAGTTGACTTATCTATCACAGTTTTGCCTGCTCTTTATATGTCTTACATTTTGTTTGCCTGGTGCACAAAACATTTTCAACAAAATCCCTAACTCATAGAATAAAATTACTCTTTACGTTACAAACAAAGATTGATATAATGCACGTCTTGTCTCTAGGGAGTTGCTCTATGAGCAAAATTAAATAGAAGGGTATAAAAGCAGCAGTTTCGATGTCATGGCGGTGGTTGTTAGTTTTCCTTTTGCTCCCTCGGCACGGTTAACAGGCTTGGACCCACTTGGCTGTCTCATAAGGAGTGATATATGAAAAGAGGTAGAATTGCACAGCATCCTCCATTAGGGTCGGTTTAAAGATGTGGTGTAGAGCTTCGGAGTGAAAGTTATCAGCATCTGCAGGCTGCTAGAGTCAACCACGTACACAAAATCGTAAGCATTTAGGTAAGGTGCTATAGATTCGACCTCTCTTTTAATGACTCCGTAATGACTGATGACCTCATTCGATTTAAAACTGCAGAAAACTTGAATGATGGATCAATAGTTTGGTCTGCATTTAAGATTAAAGAGCTAAATGTGATTCTTATTTATTCAGTGATTGTACATTCCCAGGCAGAGCCAAGTATGGACACACATTATGGGAGTTATTAGATGCCACGCTGCAGCCAGAGTTGTTTGGCACCCAGTTAAGGATGCAGAAATATAAGCATAAGTGATTTATTCAATCTTGTAATAACACAGACAAGTCTAAAGATCACAAGTTTATGAGTAATGCAACTATATTCTGAAATAGCTTGTAATATCAAGTCATAAAAGATTCAAGACATATGGATGAACTTAATGGATCATTCTTGTGTTACTAAATGTTTGAAGGTCTGGCCACGGACATGGAGGACACTATCCGTGAATGACTGAAGATGCTCCATACAGAGCCACAGAGCCAGTATATTTCCCCACAGGCCTACGAAGGCTACCTGAGTCTGTCTTGATTGAGTTCTGCTTGACCACCTCCCTGTAAAGCAGACATCCTGAAAAGATTGCCTTTTCTCTCTTGGGTGAGGGTAGTACAACTCTTGTTTTCTCCAGGTAAGGGTTTCAAATGTTATCTGAGCATTAGAGTTTCTCATCTGACCAAAATATGGAAGCTCCTGACTGGAATAGATGCAGACAACCTCATAAAGCACAACATTAGACTATGGTGGATGCTATAGAATAGATGACTATATCCCTCAAGTTTGGGTATTTTCTCAAAAAAAAAAAAAAAAATAATAATAATTTGAAAATGAAATGCCAATTCAAAAATATTATTGGTCTATAAATCTTTTCTGTCACACTTTAGTTTAGGGAGCAGTTCTCACTATATTAATTATGACCTTTGCTTTAGTAAATCATAATTAGCTGCTTTTTATTAGTTATTAAGCTAGTTGTTGAGTTTAGGTATCGGGCAAGGTTAAGGCATCTAAAATATGCTTGTGCAGAATAAGGCATAAATATGTGCTAATAAAGTACTAATTAATAGCAAATATGCTCGTAATATGCATGCTAATAAACAACTAAATAATAGTGACAATTAGTCCCTAAATTAAAGTGTTATCCTATTTTCAGAATTGTTTTATATTTGTTTACATTGGTAGGTCCCTCATTATGTTATAACTAAACACAAGAACAAATCATATAAGTAATATTTATGCAAAATTATTTGCTATGTTATGATTTTTGATCACGTGTTAAATTGAAGCCATGCAAATTGACCAGTCCCTGTTGCCGTGATTTTGTGAGATAAATCTAGTCTTTATAACTAGTTTGTCCATATAACTTTTGTTTGAAATGTTTGGAAACAGTCATTAGATTTTCTGCTTCTATTAGTTTTTTTGAGTTTCTTAGTACTAATTAGCTCTGTATTTCAGAAAATCTCTCATACCTTCAGTTTCATGCTGAAAAATTATGGAAACAAATGGACTGGCTGAAAAGATCTTCATTCATGTAGTTTTGATTCAAAAATCTTTAGCATATTGGACATTTTTTAACTGCCTTTTTGTAATTTTAAGTTATTTTTAATCTGCACTGGAGCAACATCAAAAGCGTGCAGCCACATACAATATGTGGAAGTGCTTGTTTCTTGATTAGAGTGGCACTTGGATAAAAAATGATTCAAACTACCATTCTCTTCTAAAATATGTCATATTACCATACAAGGTGAGTCTTGCTATTGAAATGACTGAGGAGAAGGCTTTGACACCTCAAAGGCAGGCATACAAGTTAAATTCAGCACAAGGAAGGCCAAGCTCATTTATTATACTGACTGTCAAATTTGAGACTTTGCCACTTGCGCAGTCGAACAGAGGCACAACTGAATCATTCATTTAACAAACGCAGCTAAGCAGAACACATACACTTCAGTTTCCCTGTAAGCTCAGAGGTAATCCTTCACTTAATGAAAAGGCTTATTGTTTAGATTAAGAATATTTAACAATGTTTTGAGGCATAAATGTTTAGGCATTATTAACATTGGGCTTTTCACTCAATATGCCACTGAATTTTAATAACATCAAGTGTTGGGTAAAATGACTGAAGTGCTAGAAACTGGAGGAGCATGAGAACGCAAGTTAAACAAAGAGTGATGTCATCGAAACGTATAGTCCTACACTCTTAAACATATTGGTTCTTTATTGGAATCTGTGGTTCCATGTAGAACCTTGATGCTTGCAACTTTTCATTTCACAAAAGGATCTTTGTAAAAAGTTCTTTAGATAATTAAAAGGTTGCATGCTAATAAACAACTAAATAATAGTGACAATTAGTCCCTAAATTAAAGTGTTATCCTATTTTCATAATTGTTTTATATTTGTTTACATTGGTAGGTCCCTCATTATGTTATAACTAAAACACAAGAACAAATCCTATAAGTAATATTTATGCAAAATTGTTTGGCTGATATGGGGGCTGATATGTTCTCAGAATTGTGAGATATAAAGTGGCAGAGATTGGAGTAAATAACATCTAAATTTGATAAGAATAGTAGCAATAAGACGGCATTATAAAATGAAAAGGCTCTTTGATTTTGAATGGCGAAGACGTGCACACCCACTGCTTTTCACAGAACTTACTAAATGACCCATTATACCGTGTGATTTAGCCTGGTTTGTTTGTCAGTTGGATCGGATTGCTTTCTCACTACAACCAAACCGCTCCAGAGTTAGTTTTCAATCGAGCTGAGATCTCGTTCAAGCGAACTTGGACTGATTGTTTTGGAGCGGATTCGAGTGTGATTGCCATGTTCACATATGCCAAACGAACCAAGCTAAGGGGGGAGTGCCAGGTACCGAAACAACGGGCCAGGTGTGAAAATACCCAGAGTTTGTGTATCAGACGAAACCACTCCACGCATTCAGAGACACACAGAACATGCAGACTTATTATAGTGACATGCAATGACTGGCTGCTGTAACGTTTATTTCTGTTGTGTGATAGGATGTTAGATTAATCCTTATTGAGTAAAAATGTCCAGAGATTATTATCATTATTAACATACATTTTATCATAATCTCGATATGATATCATTTATCGCCCGGCACTAATTTAGGCTATTTATAGAATGTGCTTGGCAGGCGACTCAGAGACTCCATGCGGGCTACCAGGTGCCCGCGGGCATCACGTTGCTTACCCCTGGTCTAATGTATACATTTCTTGTGCAATGCAATTGTCACGGTATACACGGGAGCCAGGAACGAGGAACTTCTTTAGGAACACTTTAATTGCAACACAGAACAGAGATCGCTGGAGACAGGTACACACACTCAGAGAATGACGTTAAGACTCGACACAGAGGCAGGGAAACACAGGGCTTGTAAAGGGACAAACGAATGAACTAAACAAGATGATTAATAACACAGGGCTGGGGACTAATTAACTAAGATGAGGAAACGAGGACAGGAACAGGAACTAACCAAATAAGGGCACGAGAGGAGGGGAAACACAAGACACAGAGAACACAGGTCTGACAGCAATCACAGCACTAATGAATTTTGTGCATAGATTCATAAAAAATGGGCTAAAAGTTCAAAACGGCTGTAAAAATAGCACATAAACTGAAAGAGAAACAACACTCTATCAGAACTAGTCCAGAGGACTATACATCTGCGCCTGAACAGAGAAATAAAAATCTAAATGACTCAGCAGTATCTAGAGTATTGGTGAATAAAAGTAAATGATGGTGGCTAACCTTTCCTTCTGCTGTAAATAGCGGAGAGCAGTGACAGGCCCTGGATGAATACTGGCATCATAAATGAGCCGTATCAGCTCAGGGAGACAGATGGCACATAAACATAACAAAATCCTGCACAGGAGAGACTTCAGCCCGGTTAATAGAGTCCACTGAGCAGCAGACATGACACTTTGGGCTTTGATTGAAGAAAGGTTTCTGAGGTTATCATCTATTTAGGCAGCCTCTGTGATTTCATAGGTTTCACTTTTGTAACACTGTTAAAAAGTTGAAGGAATTAAATGGACTGATCTGTCAAAATTAAGTCAAGCTCTTTCTCAGCTGATAACTATAGCATAAAGAGAGGAGATATCATTATGTTTCGCTCTGTGACACTGTACATTATGCGCTAGGAGGAAATATAAAAAGCTAAAACCTGAATAAATGTATCACAAGTTTATCATCGCCCTATTAATGCTGTTTTAACATTTGGTTTCACCCTACTTCCCTGCTAGTACTAGCTGCAGATGTATACCATTCATCAGCCAAACAACGTTAGTTTTACTGTCACTATTGTCTCGCTTGGATATAAAACTTTACAATAGGCCTGCGACAACTAATCAACAGAAAAAATATAATAATCAATTACCAGTTAGTGGGGTTTGTGCACTGTGCACTGATTTCTAACAGTGATATCATTTCACAGTCATGAAAACCACATTTGAATAAATTAAATATGTTGCAGAAAGAAGTTGTAGAGTTTTAATAGCCTTTAATTTGCATATTGTTTGGAAAAAAATATTGGGCAGGATTTAGAATTGCATGTTTAATAAAATACAGACAATAAAAATTGGATCGTTTATCCAATTATTCAGCGAATCAAATAAATAAATAGATAGTTGCAGCTAGGGCTGGGCGATAATTCGATAACAATAATTATCGCTAAATAATTTTCCTCGATAAAACGATATGAAGAGTTCGATAAATATTCAATGTAATGTTTATGCGCCAAAAGTCTCATTTGAATCACGTCACACGGACAGTTTATCCGCTCGGATCACAGTTCAAACCATAGACATAATATACATAGACGCCCCATGATGTGCTGGAACGTAATCCAGCGTCGCCGCCGTATTGATTGGGTCTCATCCCTCTACGCTTGCACCAGAGTTAATCGGAGTTAACGGAGAGCGAGCAACTATGTCCGTTTTTTGTGCAGCTTACGGTTGCAATAACCGGCACAGTATTGATACCAGATCACGTGGGATTACCTTTCACGAGTAAGATTGAACAATAATGTTGGTTATTTTACCATTTATAATATTATGTCAACTTAACTAACGTTACTTATGTGTAACGTTATTACAGCAGGAACTGGTACTCTCTCTCTCATTGTCTCTTGCTGTTTTTTCTTCTTCTTCACATTTTGAAGGTTTCCCAGTGATACAGGCTCGAGGAGGCAATGGGAAGTTGCTATAAGACGGGAGCTGAGTCTTCAAGCCTGATGATTTTGACAGGACGGGTCAGATTGTCAGGCTTTGAGACGGTGCGACCTCATCTGTCTTCAACTTCCCATGTCATCTCCAAAGAGTAGGTGTATTTTTACTCTACATGCTAACAGAGATGTCTATGATTCATATGTAAAACAAAAGTTAATATCACACTTTGCTAAACATATTTTTTAACGTTAGTTCTTTCTGCATGTTTAGGAATTAGTGATGCATTGTGTATTACAATACACTGTGGGATACTAAAACCTTTTCAAGTGTTTTTAATGAAGTTGTTTTTAAGTATTATGTTTATTATATTTTAGCCTGTAGTGACAAGAAACACAAAAACTTCAAGGAAAGCTGAAGAGAGCCTACCAGTGGACCTTTCTCAGCATTTCCCTGAAAGTGAACCTCAGCCCAATGATGTGGGTATTTGTAGGTTATTTGATATGTCCCATACAACTGTGAGCATCATGGCTCTGGTCATATCAAAATCTCTCCCTTGCTTTCTGCAACTCTTTTCAGACATACTCACATATACACTTTTTATATTATAAATAAATAAATACACACGTGAACACATACTCACCTTCTTTCAATGACACTCTCTCTCTCACACACACACACACAGGCACCCTTTCTCTCTTTCCCATACTCATGGTGCTGGCAGTGATATTACGGGTAAGAAATTAAGAATGTGTGCCTGCACATATGCAGTGCTATGCACCAAAACAACTGTGAGTGGTATGAAATAAACATCACTGAAAATATTGTCATCCTTCTTTCTACTAGGACCACTCCTATGCATTGCCCAATTCTCCTACTCGTGTAAAGGCCAGACTCAGTGAAGCTTTGGCTAGAGTGGAGAGTCTAGAGCGGGAGAAGCAAAATGCAAAGGAGACGGAGAGCAAAGAAAACCGTAAAGAGTATTCTGGAAGATCTGAAGAAAAAGAACCTTGTGTGTGTGTGTGTGTGTGTGTGTGTGTGTGTGTGTGTGTGTGTGTGTGTGTGTGTGTGTGTGTGTGTGTGTGTGTGTGAGTGAAAGTGAGTGAGTGAGTGAGTGAGTGAGTGAGTGAGTAGAGTGAGTGAGTGAGTGAGTGAGTGAGTGAGTGAGTGAGTGAGTGAAGTGAGTGAGTGAGTGAGTGTGTGAGTGAGTGAGTGAGTGAGTGAGTGAGTGAGTTGAGTGAGTGAGTTGAGTGAGTGAGTTGAGTGAGTGAGTGAGTGAGTGAGTGAGTGAGTGAGTGAGTGAGTGTGTGAGTGAGTGAGTGAGTGAGTGAGTGTGTGAGTGAGTGAGTGAGTGAGTGAGTGAGTGAGTGAGTGAGTGAGTGAGTGAGTGAGTGAGTGAGTGAGTGAGTGAGTGAGTGAGTGAGTGAGTGAGTGAGTGAGTGAGTGAGAGATAAATTAAAACGAACAATCAAACTTTCTTTATTAAAATATCAAATTAATTCATTTATACATGTATCAATATGCCATAGCCTACCATATGTCCTTGTTAAAGAGCATAATACAAAGTCTTTTAGCATGTAAGCACATAATTTTCAATGTGTGACAGCGTCCCGTATCATAACTAAATGTCTACCGTTTGTAACAAACCAAACTGTGTGAAATTTCGGGGAGTTATGATTATTGTAGTTGGGGATACACCTTCCTCAGTAGAAATAAATGCAGGGGGGGGGCATTGGGGACCCATCCAAGATGGTGGCCGCGCTGACACGTCAGCGCCAATAGGCAGCGTCAGTCTATGAGGCGTCTACGTATATTATGTCTATGAGTTCAAACTGCCGCGCGGCGCAAGCTCACTGGAGCAGATGCATTTCCTCGGTCACGTGAACACTAAGCAGCGCTGTGAGATCCAGTCAGTGTGAAACTCTTGAATTCAGAGAAGAACACAAGCACAGGAGAAACACTGTGTGCAACGAGACAGTCAGAAGACTTTTCAATCTGCACATCTCCATTATTTACCATGGATTTACTGTAGTAACACTCACTGCACTATGGTATTGTGGCAGAAAATGTGGGATATTCACATTGAATTTTATTACAGGAGTAATGGTATATAATTATAGTAAGTATGTGTGGTTAAGGCAGCTATAGCATGTGTGCATTTATACTGAATGGTTTTAGACTAATGTTTTTCATTCATATAGGCTACCTAAAACCATATAGTTATATTTGTACCATGTTATTGAGGTGCTATATGTGTGGTTTTAACTGTTTATCATGATTTAAATGTATGCTACTATGGGGGACCAATGCTTAATAAAAAAAAAACCTTGGTCAGAATAAATTTGACCATATAAAACTGAGGTTGCTACAATTTTTAAAGATGTTACTGATTTTGATAATGAACAAAAATGTACCTCTGCATCCTAACACAAGCTACGATCAAATGTGCATTTCTAAGATACAAAAACGTGATATTATTATTATTAATATTATGAGGCAACCCAAACCTGTTTCTTGATTTGAAATATCACTCATTAGAGCTTGAAGAAATTAAGACATTTTTGTTTTCTATTTAGATATTTATTTTGATAAGGAAAATGAATGGTCTGGTTTCTAATACTTTCTCTTTGGAGCAAAAATATGGCTTTAAATTTGAAAAAAAATTAAGATTTGACATTTATCGTGATACATTTTTGGGGCCATATCGCCCAGCCCTAGTTGCAGCAAACAAACAGAACGGTGCTTGCATTTGTCTGCTGCTGAGTCATGGCAAAAATATGCAAAGAATACTAGCTGCTCTCCGAAAACTATTTATTTGGAGACAAGCAGCTATAAGAAATGTATTAAACCAGCGGCATGCATTGTGCCCTCAGGTGGTATGCAGCACAATATATAAATAATAAAATACACATTCCATTTTCCATGTTTTATTTCTGATGTCTGGATGTAAAAGTAATGTGCTCCATATACTCAATATACGCAATCTTACTATGGACCTTTTTTTTGTCAGAGTAGGCATAAAATTACTGTTGGATTTAAGATTTTTACTGGCATTACTGATATTTTTGTATTTATTCATTAGCTATTCTTTTCGTTTTCTCTTTATAATGAAGCACTGTATTCGTTAAGTTAATGAGGTATAGATATTCAAAACCGATCAAGATAAAACAGTACTGGTATTTTAAGGTAATATGGAAAGTATTCGTAATCAATGGTGCATGGTTAGGTCTGTGACTTGCACCTGATTGCATTCATACCAAATTGCATGCCACAACCCGAACTTTTTCTTTTTGAAAGAGACAGATGAAGCATCCTCCTGAACTCCAGCGTGCAGCAGCCAGCTAAAGTTTGAAAACCTTTCAAAGAAACCCAGCAGTTTTAAATAGCAACCAAAAACACTGCAATATCCATCAAACAAACGCATACAGAGCAAGACAAATACATTTTGAAAGAAGTAACTATCGAGCTCTGTCTGAAATGTATGTTTGTACAATACTAATTTTTCAAAGGTTTAAATGTTCCTAATCTCAGGTGCATTTTGTATATTCAAAATTTACGATGAGATTTCCTGTCTATGTGCAAAGTATTTTTCCTTTCAGAAGAGGGAGTAAGAAGTAATTTTAGCAGCAAAGGAAGCTCATCCAAACTCTCTCTATATCACAAATCTGTCGTCCTGCCGCGGCGCTCTGAGTGAGTATATATCCGCTCCTGCAGGAGAGCATGATGGGTTCTCTCTATTACGTGGTGATATATTCCAAGCACTGCAGTGATTTAGATGCATCCAGTAATGCTTTACAGCTCCTCCATTCAGAGCTCCAGCAGACAGGCTTCTGCTGATGGGAGCAGGGTCATTGAGGAGAGATGCTCAAAAATAAGGAATAGAAAATGAGGGGACCATTAAAGACCAGGTGCAATGTGTCTTTAAAAACTCAATTAAGGCATGATAAACTAACAAAACACAAACAAAAAAAAACCAAATGATGTGTTAACTTGCAATACATCAGATAAACAGCCAAAAACAGAGACCAGGTAAGAAGTAAACCTACGAGAGTGTCATTTTCATTCAATTTCAAGCTGTATAGTATGTAAGTTCTTGGTATAACAATTATACAAACAATGTAACAACTCTACATATGCCACATTTCTGAATTTAAAATAAACAATGTCAGACATAACATAAAAATTGTTATTGCGGTCTATGTGTATTGCTGTTTCCCAGAAGCATGTGCTGCAAATGCACAGATGTATGAAGGGTTTGCAAATTTTCCAATGACCCTGAAATGGCTGTTTGCAAAAAACAATTCTTGTGGGTGTCAGGGATTGACTGGAGAGATGAAGGCGAGGACTCAAACGCAGGAGAATGTTTCTTTTAATAATAAAATAAAGCAAAGAGCAGCAAAAACTACCCCAAAGGGGAAAAACAGGCAGGCAGGCAGGCAGGCAGGCAGGCAGGCAGGCAGGCAGGCAGGCAGGCAGGCAGGCAGGCAGAGAACTGTTGCACAGTCAACATAACATACGACGAAAGACAATGGATCAGCACAGGACTACAGACCCCAGGAGGCTAAATAGGGAGACAAACGAGGGTAACGAGGGAGACACAGGTGGAGCAACAGAAACAATGATTAGGTAACAAGATGGGAGGGGGCAGACAATAGACAGGAGAACACATGGCACCAACAAACCATGTGCTCAACATTCAAGGTTCAAGGTTCTTTATTATTTGTCACATACACAATCATACAGGGTATAATCAGTAGTGAAATGTAGGACAGGACAGGTCCGCTCAATGGAAAGTGAAAAAAAAAAAACAAAAAAAAAAAATGTAAATTTTAAATTCTTTTTTTTTTTAAAGAATATATATATAAATATAGGTGAGAATGAAAAAGGGAACAAATAATAAAATAAAAAGAGTAAGATGTGCAATGAGATAAAATGTGCAATACAGTATACTGTGAATAATAAATATTAATACAAAATAAAAAACACGGATGTGCAAGAGAATGTGCAAATAGACATCTAGTGGCTGGTCAGGGCACACCAGCAGGACCGTGACACAACCCGAGCGGGCGGGCTCTGGAGCGGACTCTGTGGGCTCACGGAACGGAGCGGGCCCTGGAGTGGACTCTGTGGGCTCACGGAACGGAGCGGGCTCTGGAGCGGACTCTGTGGGCTCACGGAACGGAGCGGGCTCTGGAGCGGACTCTGGAGTGGACTCTGTGGGCTCACGCAACGGAGCGGGCTCTGGAGCGGACTCTGTGGGCTCACGGAACGGAGCGGGCTCTGGAGTGGGCTCTGGAGTGGACTCTGTGGGCTCACGGAACGGAGCGGGCTCTGGAGCGGACTCTGTGGGCTCACGGAACGGAGCGGGCTCTGGAGCGGGCTCTGGAGTGGACTCTGTGGGCTCACGGAATGGAGCAGGCTCTGGAACGGACTCTATGAGCTCACGGAACGGAGCAGGCTCTGGAGCAGAGTCTGTGGGCTCACGGAACGGAGCGGGCTCTGGAACGGACTCTATGAGCTCACGGAACGGAGCGGGCTCTGGAGCGGAGTCTGTGGGCTCACGGAACGGAGCCGGTGGGCTCTGGAGCGGACTCTGTGGGCTCACGGAACGGAGCATGCTCTGGAACAGACTCTATGGGCTCACGGAACGGAGCGGGCTCTGGAGCGGACTCTATGGGCTCACGGAACGGAGCGGGCTCTGGAGCGGACTCTGGAGTGGACTCTGTGGGCTCACGCAACGGAGCGGGCTCTGGAGCGGACTCTGTGGGCTCACGGAATGGAGCGGGCTCTGGAGTGGGCTCTGGAGTGGACTCTGTGGGCTCACGGAACGGAGCGGGCTCTGGAGCGGACTCTGTGGGCTCACGGAACGGAGCGGGCTCTGGAGCGGGCTCTGGAGCGGACTCTGTGGGCTCACGGAATGGAGCAGGCTCTGGAACGGACTCTATGAGCTCACGGAACGGAGCAGGCTCTGGAGCAGAGTCTGTGGGCTCACGGAACGGAGCGGGCTCTGGAACGGACTCTATGAGCTCACGGAACGGAGCGGGCTCTGGAGCGGAGTCTGTGGGCTCACGGAACGGAGCATGCCATGGTACGGACTCTATGAGCTCACGGTACGGAGCGGGCTCTGGAGCGGACTCTGTGGGCTCACGGAACGGAGCAGGCTCTGGAGCGGAGTCTGTGGGCTCACGGAACGGAGCATGCCATGGTACGGACTCTATGAGCTCACGGAGCGGGTGGACTCTGGAGCGGACTCTGTGGGCTCACGAAACGGAGCGTGCTCTGGAACGGAGTCTGTGGGCTCACGGAACGGAGTATGCCATGGTACGGACTCTATGAGCTCACGGAACGGAGCGGGCTCTGGAGCGGAGTCTGTGGGCTCACGGAACGGAGCCGGTGGGCTCTGGAGCGGACTCTGTGGGCTCACGGAACGGAGCATGCTCTGGAACAGACTCTATGGGCTCACGGAACGGAGCGGGCTCTGGAGCAGAGTCTGTGGGCTCACGTAACGGAGCGGGTGGGCTCTGGAGCGGACTCTGTGGGCTCACGGAACGGAGCGTGCTCAGGAACGGAGTCTGAGGGCTCACGGAACAGAGCATGCTCTGGAACGGGCTCTATGGGCTCACGGAACGGAGCGGGCTCTGGAGCGGAGTCTGTGGGCTCACGGAACGGAGCGGGCTCTGGAGCGGAGTCTGTGGACTCACGGAACGGAGCATGCTCTGGAACAGACTCTATGGGCTCACGGAACGGAGCGGGCTCTGGAGCGGAGTCTGTGGGCTCACGGAACAGAGCAGGCTCTGGAGCGGAGTCTGTGGGCTCACGGAACGGAGCGGGTGGGCTCTGGAGCGGACTCTGTGGGCTCACGGAACGGAGCATGCTCCGCAGCTAACTCCACCCTGAAGGCTGTGCTGCTTAAATTCAGAGCCAGGTTGATGTACTCCTCCACCGACTCCTCTGGGATCCAGTACAGCATCCGGAATTTGAAAGGCTCAGCCAGGCCTCCCCAGAAGATGACTATGAGGCAGGTCTTCTCCATCGCCGACCGGTGAGCGACTCCCAAGAAGTGCCTGGCGTACCCCTCAATCTTCCCGTCTCACTGACGGATACTGAAGAGGCTCCGTGCAAAAACGCTGCCTTAAGTCATTGTCTGACAGGGCAGCGAGGCAGCAAGTCAGCTGCCTAAGTTTTCTGATGCAGCTTCTGTCGTATTTATAAGCTAAAATAAAAGCGTCCAATTAAAGCTCCCTATCTGACTCGGTTTTTTTGAGTTGCTACTGAGTTTTTAAGTCAGCAAAAAGTAGCGTCATGACCGATTATTGTTTACATTAGCATCCCTGTCACTTCAGAAAACTCATGCACATCCCTATTAATAGTCCTACTGTGTATTCTATGTAGCTAATGTTGTTGTGATGCTTAAATATAACAATTTGAAATAACCCAATACATGTATTAAATAATTCTTACTGTTTGGGATTTAAGACAAGTCTGGGGCTGTCCTAAATTTAAGAAGTTATTTACGATGATTTTTAAGAAGATTATTTTCAAGAATTTGAATTCTTCTTAAAGTTTTGTTTTAAGAACAATCTTATGAAAAAAGATAAGATTATTCTTAAGAATAAGTTTTGGGAATACAAAATATTCTTAACTTTTTTCTTAACTTAAGAAATAAGAAGAAAACGGAAGTTAAGAAGAAATTTCTTCTTAAGAATGTTTCGTGAATCCAGCCCCAGGTGCAATGTGTCTTTAAAAACTTAATTAAGGCATGATAAACTTACAAAACACAAACAAACAAAACACAAATGATGTGTTAACTTACAATACATCAAATAAACAGCCAAAAACAGAGACCAGGTAAGAAGTGAACCGACGAGAGTGTCATTTTCATTCAATTTCAAGCTGTATAGTATGTAAGTTCTTGGTGTAACAATTAAACAAACAATGTAACAACTCTACATATGGCACATTTCTGAATTTAAAATAAACAATGTCAGATATGACATAAAAATTGTTATTGCTGTCCATGTGTATTGCGGTTTCCCAGAAGCATGTGCTGCAAATGCACAGATGTATGAAGGGTTTGCAAGTTTTCCAATGACCCTGAAATGGCTGTTTGCAAAAAGCAATTCTTGTGGGTGTCAGGGATTGACTGGAGAGATGAAGGCGAGGACTCAAACGCAGGAGAATGTTTCTTTTAATAATAAAATAAAACAAAGAGCAGCAAAAACTACCCCGAAGGGGAAAAACAGGCAGGCAGGCAGGCAGAGAACTGTTGCACAGTCAACATAACACACACACGACGAAAGACAATGG
This sequence comes from Schizopygopsis pylzovi, assembly GCA_027422435.1. Classification (NCBI taxonomy): domain Eukaryota; kingdom Metazoa; phylum Chordata; class Actinopteri; order Cypriniformes; family Cyprinidae; genus Schizopygopsis; species Schizopygopsis pylzovi. The sequence continues at coordinate 31,976,309 of CM049826.1, read as the reverse complement.
ATCAGCACAGGACTACAGACACCAGGAGGCTAAATATGGAGACAAACGAGGGTAACGAGGGACACACAGGTGGAGCAACTGAAACAATGATAGGTAACAAGATGGGAGGGGACAGACAATAGACAGGAGAGCACCTGGCACCAACAAGCCATGTGCTCAACATACATAGGCATCTGGTGGCCGGTCAGGGCACACCAACAGGACCGTGACATTGGGAAAGATTTGAGACTCATGGGCAGTGCCTCCGGGACTTAAATCTCAAAACATTTTAGTAAAGCCCTGAATGTTTTTATGACATTGGTTTTACCACGTACATTTTCACGCTTGGTCTTTTTTTTTCAACAATAAATAATTTCTGACCTCTGGTTCTGCTCTGTCCTCAGTCTCACAAACCAGGATTTTGACAACTGCCATAAAATCTGGCATTTTACTCTACAACAAAGCGTAGACTTATATAGCAGATGTCTGTGCGGTAGAGAAGTAATTAGCAAGTGCACTGTCCTTGGTCAGCCCTCCATCCAGAAGTAAAAAGCACAGACATACTGCTGATAACAGAATAAACCGGTGTGGACATTTGTGATTCCTGCTAAACTCTTTCTTGGACTTGGACCACTTCTACCTGCTCCCCCCTCGCTCCACCTTGCCAACGTTTTCATTTTGCACTGAGGACAACTGAGGGTAGGGGATTCATGACATTTTCTCATGTCAAGTTATGTTTGATGCAGTAGATCAACATGTGGAAAATCAACAAACATAGTCATAAACATATACTACCTAAAAACTGAATCAAAACAACTGCCAGCTGCCTAGAATCATTCTGTGAAATGTATGAACATGCTTTAATTGTAAGATTCAGAAACGGGCTTTCCAGCTGATTGTAGAGCCAACTACACTTAAAACACATTTAACTGCCCAGTCACTCCAAAACCTTTACTTGACTTGCTATTTATCAGTAGCTTGTTATTTAAAAAATAAAATAAAAAATAAATAAATCACATTATTGCATTGCACAACAAAGCTGCAAAAAGTGAGCACCTGTGACTCTATTACTATCTTCCAAAGTAGAAGACAGAAATGTCAATATTAAGCCCTCCGATTTTTTCAAGAATTTGTTTTACAGTTTTTTGCCTATTGCTTGAACACTTTTTACAAAACTCTGACACATTTTGTCAAAACTTTACACACAAGCACACAAGACACAGCACTGGGAAATAAACCATTCACATCTGTCGAATTGAAACTCTGCTATCAACACCTAACAATCCTTTGTCAAAATGTCACTCTGATGACAAAATGATACACATTTGCATCATATGAATACACTTTCAGATTAGCAGCAACACACTAGTGTACCTTATATAAAACACCGCAGTCTTTAATTTTCTCTATTTTTATTCAGTTAATCAGTTAGCATTCTGTGAAGCTCAATGCAACACTTACAGTTTTTGTACTGTTTTTTTTCCAACAAAGGTTTTCACAACAACCAAAAATGAAAGTACTGAAAGGTTACAAATGACATCAACTCAATACTGCACATCACAGTACTACACTTTACAGTACAGTACAGTACAGTACATGCAGTAACGCAAAAATAATACACAAATAAAACACAAAATACACTACTGTAATTACAGAAAAACAGGCCAATTGTGCATGGGAGGGATTACAGATCCTGTCATCTGTTTGGGTCTGGCCACAGAATCTCATCAACGTCACAAGTGATATTTTCTCCTACTACTGTAAGCAACGGGGAAAATGACGCCTTGTGTGCCGAATCCATACATGGATTGACGTTACCTCAAGGTCTCCGCAATGCTCTTCCATTGCCTGTAGAAGAGACATGCGGGCATGTGGTTGGCGGTTATATACGCACCATCTCCAAGTGGAAAAAAAATATTCGAAAATAAAAATTACAACATTATTCACTGCCCAGCTTCCCTCATTGTCAGGCCATGATTTCTCACATGATCCACCAACTTTGCTCTAATATCATCTGAAATATTGTTCCGTGCATACCGTCTTTGACCATGTCCTACTCCTCTCTCTCTTTGTCTTCCTCTTCTTCTTTCTCTACCTCTTGCTCTCCCTGCCTCCTTGCTTGCAAAGTTCTCACAATGACTCAACTGAGGCCTATTTGTGGTTAGCTGATTGGTGATCAATTTTGTAAGTAAGTGTTTTCAGGTGTGTGTCTAAATGTTTTCAATCACCCAATGTGTTTTATATTTTGAATAGATGTGTATTCCCAATGGTACCCATGAGATTTCATTTATGAACGAAGTGTCTTATGTATGAAATAGTGTGTAGTGTGCAGGAGCAAGTGTGTTGCAGAATTGCAACTGAAGTGTAAAGCAGTGCTTTTGTTTAAGGTATGGTTACACTGTGTATAAGGTGTAGTAACAAAAGCTTCAAGTTTTGTTACTTTGGTCTAAGCATGTGTCTATAGTGTTCAAGCAATAGGCAAAAACTGTAAATAGAGTCGTGCAAACAACAGCACAAACAGGAGATCTTCTTAGATAAATATTTCCCTTCATATCACATCCAATAGGAATGTAACGATGCACTTTGAGCTGGCTGAACATCAATGAAAACATGACCATTCAAGTCAGTTGAGATGTTAAATGAATCACAATACACCTTTTAATAAACAACAAGGGTGCTGAAGCTGTATACTTCACACAGCTCCTCCATGTCCCTTGCTTAAAAAATATATATATTTTTAAAATAATTGACAGAAAAAAAACATATAAAAAAACAAGCTAGGAAAAAAGCGGGAAAAAAGTAAAGATCATGTTCCATGAAGATATTTTGTAAATGTCTTACCGTAAATATATCAAAACTTGATATTAACTTGATTAAAACTTGATTAGTCATTTTTGATTACTAATATGCATTGCTATGAACTCCATTTGGACAGCTTTAAAGGTGATTTTCTCAATATTTCGATTTTTTGGCACCCTCAGATTCCAGATTTTCAAATAGTTGTATCTCAGCCAAATATTGTCAGATCATAACAAACCATACATGAACATGCATCAATGGAAACCTTATTTATTCAGCTTTCAGATTATGTATAAAGTCTATTTTGAAAAATTGACACTTAGGACTGGTTTTGTGGTCCAGGGTCACATATCGTGAAATGTGGAGTGAATTTATACGACCCTAATATCCAATGTAGTAAAAGTAGAGGAGAGTGTTTAATATTACTTTATTGGGTATTATAGGAAAAAATGGTTGTCTATTGATGGAAGAAATGCCAAACAGAAACCAATGAATGGCTCAGTAAAATTCTTCTAAATTTCAAGCTGCACAACTTCAATCCATACTGATCCTGACACCACAGTAAACAAGGTAAACCAGATTACTATAACAGGCACTATTGGATGCCACTAACAAGTACACATCCTGCCAGCAGAGGGCGCACTTTGTTTAGTTTGCTGCGTCCACAGAATCTGGACCCCAGTTGAATGGCCATGCACCAGACCATGACATGAAAGACATGATGACCCTTGCATTAAAAACAGAGCTGTAATCTCTAGCCAACCACTCAGTGATTCTCAGAAAACATCCTCCTCTCTTTAGACTTTCATTAAAATGCATTAAAAAGCAAAAATATATTCCAGTGTGCTGTTGACAATTTTGATTTTTCAAAATTTGAAGTCATCTGCCTCACAGTAGAGTAGAGCAGAGCCTCCGTTTTGCCTTTCGTGTTCCTATCCAGTGGGTGTAAACATATTAAACAAGTATACTGAACTGCTAATAAAAAAGAAGAAAAGAATACTTCAGTGACTTCCGACTGATGTTTTCTCCAGTCAGTTGCATCTTCATGAGCAATGAACTAAATATCAGTTTATGTGGGTCAGGATTCAGGCAATTCGCTGCTGTGATGTCACAAGACCTTACAACTTTGTAAGACAAAGGCCCAGAGGTGTTTGCAGAAAACAGCGGCACAATAAAATAAGAAAAACTCTGCACAGAAATATTAAGACAATAACTCAAACTCCGATGGTGAGGATAATTAGGGTAGGAATAACTGGGGGTTATAAGCAGCCTAACGCTTGATTCAAAATGAGCAATGCATCTGCTTTGAATATCTTTTAGACTGGATAAGGATGAAGAGAACAAAGCAACCTTGTGCAGTGAATCTGATTTGTTTGAGTGACAGCATCCTCTATGGAAGTTTTAAGCCTGGATGTCATAATGCAGTGAGCCTGTCTCATCTATGACATATTAGTCAGATATCAGAATGGATAATGTTGCAGAAAAGTGCAGGTTCAAGTTACTCAGGTCATCTGTAGGATCGAGTCACCAAGAAAAGACACAAGCATAACTCCATAAGACAGTCCTGGTCTGGTCAATAGTGGTATATTTTCTGCTGTACATAATACAAACTTAATTGTATTAGAATCTATTAGAATTGACCATTTTTTTGAGTGTCATAATTGTTGGTTTAACGATATATGAGCTGACATTATTGATTGTCACTCACTTTGCAAAAAATAAACAAAAATACGTCTTGAAAGTCCAAAAGCCTTTATATGCATAAAGCCTATTAGAATGCAGTTCGAATGCCCCTATGATTCAAGTTATGAAAGCAAAAAAAATCACTATATGTTTTGTTTTTTATAGTTAAGTAATATCATGCACGAAACTGTGCCTTTTTCCTAAATATTAGCACAGTCGCCATTGTGATATTAATTTTATACAACAGTTAAACAAACAATAAGTTGTATTAACTGAGTTACATTTGAGACACAATGTGGTCTGTTTATTTTCAACAATGAAAATATTTCCAAACAAAGCTGCAGCAGAACATTTGTGCATCTCAGAGCAACACTGCGCTGTTTCGTTCCTGAATCTGTGTGTATTAGAATGAATCATTTGAGTCAATGAGTCAATAATCCATTCATAAAGACAGACACTTGCTTCGTTTCTAAATAAATAATCCATAATCGTCTGAATAAATGATTCAACCAAGCACTTATTTAGACAGGGACTTGCTGCCACCTACTAGAAGTTTCAGTGTCATATATTTATTTATCCATGACAGGCCACTAAGCAAAATATTGTTTAGTTATCAATATTGAAAAAAACCCATTAAATATCAAGATATCATTTTTTGTCAATACCACACACCCCTAACAGAAGTGTATTATAGTTTATAATTACTGCAATCCCAAACTCAATAACTACTTCACTTAAATCTTGCCAATGTATTTCACATCCTTTCTTAAACTCACAATAGACTGCGAACAGACACTAAAGTTGACTTGACGTTTATGACTGCCACCTTGAAGATAATCATGCTGTACTTTGCTACGTAAGGCTATGCATACAACTGTAAATACAGTACAGTTGTACAGTACTGCACATTGACAACTGTATCTTCAATATGAAGGCATCTTTTGGTATCATCAGTATATAAATATTGAAAGAATTGGTGCCAAATGTCCGTAATGTCTTAAACTCCCATATAAGTTATGTAATATTCACCTCCATCGTTTCATGTTGCTTCCAACCTCAACATCAAAGAACAGTTATCCTCCATGGGGAGCTTTGTAGTGGGACAGACTGCTTGGCTTTTGGCAGTCCTGAGGTGGTTTTGACTTTCACGTCATAAATCCTGTCAAATTCACACAATTCTTCTGTCCCCTGAAACTCGGTGTTCAATTAGCTGCAGTAAAACAGAACAAAACCTGACAGAACAACACCTGACCTTGTAACGAAAATCCCTGAACCTCAATCTCACACAGGCTACATTTTGTTTTTGTTCTCATTATCATTTTTCATGTCCAGCTAGGGCATATTTAATACAAAGTGGGTGATTTCCATGGATACTGGAGCTGCTTAAAAGTGCTCAATGAGAATTATGTCCACCGTTTTCATATAAAAGGCACACAGAGAGAGTGGGAATGATACAGAAGAAATTGGTCTTGTATGTTAATCTATTCATTTGTTGTACGTCTTGAATTAATGTTGGAAAAATCAACCTTACCTTTAAAAAACAAGCTTACCTTATCACCTTTGGTTGACCCCCTCCGGTAATTCCCTACTCCAGCAGACGAGTTCATCCCTCAACAGTGTGTCTGAGACAGAAAAAGTGGAAGTTAATCCATGAAATCATGTGTTTAAAAGCCTGGGATAGAAAAAAACCACCAATGTCCATACCAGAAGCCTCGTTTTGTGAGGAAGTTCAATGAAATGTTTATCAGGTCGTATTGGTGATGTGAGTTGGTGTGTTCCCGCGTTGTTTTCTGAGGTAAAAATATTCAGTCAGCGGTTGTTAATGACAGGTGTAAATGACCCACTCTCTCCACTGCACGCGCGGTGAGTGTGACGTACCTGCGGGAGTTGTGACAGCGCGCGCTGAGAGGATGATTTCCTGCTGAAACGCTGAATAGCAACAGCACTCAGCAGCCGCTGCACCGCCCACCGCAGCAGCGTGGAACGCGCTCTTTTATCTGCTTGAAGATTCCTCCCAAATAGGGCTCGTCACCAGCCTCATCTTTTAGAGCACGTTTTATATAATACGTTTAACCCTTAATCACTCCTCAAGTGGACTTTACACTTAAGTTATTCGGGGTCATATATAGACTCCAAACTTTTACAGAGCGATTGCATAAGGAAATATAAAACAAATTGTGAAAAACAATATATCATTTTTTTAAATTTACTTCTCAACTATGCATTATGCTGTGTTTTTTTGGTTATCTGTGGTTATATTTTTTACCTGCTTACTGCACAATTACTCAACTACGCCATAAATTGGCTTATGAAAAATATATATTTTATGAATATATCACTTAAATGAAAACCTAAATTAAATATAAAGGGTTTCTAGATATTGGAGACATCTCTCGCTGCAAGTCATTTTGACTTTTTTATTAAAAATAGTTTTTTTTTTATTTTATTAAATGACAGTAGCGTGGTGACGTCACGTATCTACGTCACATATGTGTTTACTGCACTGCTGCTGTTTAAGAGAATACTCCAATACAATGTTATAGAGTAACACTAAGGTGAAAAAAATAAGGGGGAAAATCAGTGGAATGTAACACAGCACATATCCATGATTTTAACCATGTTTCATTTGAGGCAAAATTAAACGGAATTACAGAGTTTATTCTGTAATATCTATGTAGTATTTATTTAAAATTTATTACCATTCTGTTGCACTGTACTTCACTGTGTGTATTGTAATATCACATTTTAAAGGTACTTTATATATTTCTTATTTGGATAATCAATATTACAAAAGACAGATAATGGTTGTTAGTTCTAGTGGTGCAGATCTCAGATCAAGATTTTCTCCCTTTTCAAATTTCAAATACCATCAGAAAAGCATTTATTTTCAATAAAAAATAAAGAAATAATCAAAAAGTTGTGAGGGAGGGCTTTATTGTCCCAATAAGTTGGCATCCATTTAATAATTTGAATTCAAATTATAATTTACACTCAATAAGTTATTATTACGTAGAGTTTTATAATGTACTGCAATACTGAGGTGCAGATAATTGCCACTCTTTGCAATAAGTAGTATAAATAGAAGAAAATCCTGCTATTTTAACATAGTGTAAATAGAATATATAGCTATATATATATATTTTATGCATGGTGCCTCCAAAAATTATTTCAAAGAAAAAAACTGAAAATATAATTGTATATGCAAATATAGATTAAGACTATAGACTATAAACATATATTGCATCAACTCGTTCTTAAATTCACCTCATCACTGATAAAACAATCAACCGAGCAGTAGTCCTCAAATTCTCTGAATGAGTAAAAGGCCATTCCTGACATACCCAGGAGGGCAGTCTTTAAATCTCACTGCACTGTAGGCACTGGGTCAGAGAATACGTCACCCGGCACTCCTGAATGCATTCTGCAGAAAATGCACTCCAGTTCACATCACCTAATTTACATAAAAGAACAAACAATATTAAAGCAATATTAAATAATCATGAAGAAAACATAAGTAAATAAATGTTCTTTGATTAACTCCCACCGAATCTCAAATCGGAAGTGAATGAACTATTATTGAACCTGCGTGTTTACGGTAAATACATACGTAATGTAGGTACATGATGTCACCGCGCTACTGTGCATGCGTGTTATAGATATACCACACGTCACTTTGCGCATGCGTGGTAAACACACTAGTAAAAGCAAGTACTCCTCGCTGAAGACTGTAGCGTGGTGACCTCAGGTACATATGTATATGTCACGTATGTGTCATACACACGTCTCAGTAAATACAAGATTTTGAGCTTTGCTCACTTTGTCTTTTTTCATGTAAAGCTAGTGTTGAAATGTTTAAATGGATGCCCTTATGTATTTGTTTGTGAGATTGCAGTTAAGCAGTAGATTCACTAGAGCGGTTCTAGTGGAAACTGTAGAGTTATACATTGTAAAACATCATTTGCTCAGACTGCTCTCTCAGTGAAAGGTGTATTTTTTTATTTTATTTCCTGACTGTTTAAAATCTATTGTAAATTATAATCATTTAAAAAAGCCTCAAAATCTTGGTTGATACATCAACAAACTTGTAGTCATGTTTAGTGTACTCCTATTATAAATCTGTGTACTACTTGTTTGTTTAGTTTTTTTGTAATTGTAATTAGTAAAATCCCTCCTAGGGACAAGTGTTGTGAATTGGCTTTGGCTACAAGCACTACGGTACATGCATGGGATGACTGTGATTTCAGTTTCATCTATGTTTAGTGTATCTGTCCCTAACAAATAAAACATGAAATAAATAAATGTGTTTACCATGCGCAAAGTGACTGCTCGGTTGATTGTTTTATCGGTGATGGACTTAAAATAGAGCAGAAAGGTTTATATTTATAAAATAATGCTATTGATGCATTGCATTGCAAAAAAAAATTATGTAAAAAACATATTTATCATATTTGTCATCTTTTACATGAACAACCATTAGCAAAGATTAATAGATACTGTAACAAATGTATTGTTCATTGTTAGTTCATGCTAATTAATACATTAACTAATGTTAACCAATGACAACTTATTGTAAAGTGTTACCTCTTAAATTTACCTTCATGTTCATATGACTTTTTAGGGACATTGCCAGTGAGACGACATTCAGAGAAAAGGCCCACTTCATGTGGACAGAGAGACGGATAGTTATTTAACTCCTTAACATGTAGAGAGTACTGTAAAAACAGTATTTGAGTGTCTGTCTCTCTTCTCATATTTCTTTCTGTCTGTCTCCTCTCAACTATCTATTAGTCTATTCCTGATAGACTGTATTGCCCTCAAGTGTAAAACTTTCAAATGGAAAAAACTTCACACTTTCAGGCGATGCTTTATCAGGCCAAGCCAAGCTAAATTTGACTTGACAAACTTATTTAGTTGATGTTAATGCTGATTATTATCAATTAAATATCTTAGATGCTTTACAGACATAGCAAATAACACTCTTTTTCTAACACCATCCTATAATATATAAAAAATCTGTATTTTTGTCAAAGGTTAGAATTTGTTGTTGCTGTCTGATGTCTTTTCAATAGTCTGCTTTTGCAAATTATGTTACATCAATTTGCAGAAGCGTCTCTCTCTCTCTCTCTCTCTAACTCTCTCTCTCTCTCTCTCTCTCTCTCTCTCTCTGTTTTTGTGTTGGTCTTAATGTGTAAGGTTTTGTGTGTGATGTGTGTGTGGTGTGTGTGTGTGTGAGTGTATGTCTTCCCCTTGACATTTTTATGAATTTATTTTCTGTGCATTTTATTTGCCAAAATCTAAAACATGCCCTGGACACCTATGTCACACCTGTGTGTGTCTTTGTGTAAGTGAATGTGTGTGAGAGAGAGAGAGAGATAGAGTACATGCTTGTTCCATGTTGCATTTGTGCTCTAGTACCAGTCCTTCATTTATGAGTTGAAATTTTCAGATTTATGCCAGATATTTTGATTTTATATGACAATTTCTATAAAAAAATTACTCTATTGCAGTCACAAACTGTGTGTGTGTGTGTGTGTGTGTCGTTTTGTTTGTCCGGTGTTTCGTTGTTCCTTTCTAGTTGTTCGCGCATGGGATAGAATGTTCGTTCCAATTTGCATTTGTGCTCTAGATCCAGGCCTTTATAAAAATGTAAAACATTTCAGATTTATACTGGGTTTACTTTTTTTCACTTTTCCCATTCATTTCAATGTGGGGTCACACACCTTTAGAACAACTAAATCAACTAAAGTGTGTGTGTGTGTGTGTGTTGTGTGTTGTGGTGTGTTTTTGTGGGTTGCGGGGATTGCGGTGCGTGCGTGCGTGCGTGTTTGTGTGTGTTAGGTTATTTAGGAAAAGTCATAGAATTTCATGCCCCTGAGATGAAGGGAACACTTTTAAAAAATAAAGGAAACTTCTATTGGGGTCACCCAAGGACTGATTAAGGGTTAAGCGGTGCGCATTTGAATGAATTTAAATCATAAAAGCATTTTTATCCAAAAGGGTAACACCAATTCTGCACCAAGCTGCTTATTAGCATACATATTACTAGCATATTGGCTGTGTATCAGTACTTATAAAGCACATATTAATGCCTTATTTTGCATGACCATAACCGCGCTTCCCGAGCGCCGCCGAGAGCCCGAACTTCCCGAGCGCCTTCAGAGCCCGTAATTCCGAACGCCTTTGAGAACCCGCGCTTCATAGCGCCTCGAGAACCGGCCTAAAAAGCTGTGCCCAGATCCAGTTGTTGCTCCCAAGCGCATTCCGGTGCCTGCTCCGAGACTGCGCCCTTCCAGTGCCTGCTCCGAGGCTGCGCCCTCCAGTGCCTGCACCTCGCCAGCGCCCTCCAGTGCCTGCACCTCGCCAGCGCCCTCCAGTGCCTGCACCTCGCCAGCGCCCTCCAGTGCCTGCTCCGAGGCTGCGCCTCCAGTGCCCGCACCTCGCCAGTGCCCTCCAGTGCCCGCACCTCGCCAGTGCCCTCCAGTGCCCGCACCTCGCCAGTGCCCTCCAGTGCCCGCACCTCGACAGCGCCCTCCAGTGCCGGCTCCTCGTAAGTGCGCTTCAATTTCCCCGCTGGTTCCGTCCAGCTTTTCCGAGCGCCCCCGAGAGTCAGCGGCACCCGAGCGCCCACGCTGGCCCACGCTGGTCCCGTCCAGCTCTCCAGAGCCCCTGCTGGCCCCGTCCAGCTCTCCATTGCCTCCGCTGGTCCCGTCCAGCTCACCTTGGCCCACGCTGGTTCCGTCCAGCTCACCTGGGCCTCCGCTGGTCCCGTCCAGCTCACCATTGCCTCCGCTGGTCCCGTCCAGCTCACCTTGGCCCACGCTGGTTCCATCCAGCTCTCCAGGGCCTCCGCTGGTCCCGTCCAGCTCACCATTGCCTCCGCTGGTCCCGTCCAGCTCACCTTGGCCCACGCTGGTCCCGTCCAGCTCACCTGGGCCTCCGCTGGTCCCGTCCAGCTCACTTTTCCCTCCGCTGGCCCTGTCCAGCTCGCCTTCCACGGCTCCTGAGCGCCCCCCTGGGATGGGGAGCTTCCCCATGAAAATTTTGGGGGGGGGCTACCCTCCATGGCCACCCGAGCACCCCGCTCCTCCATGGCCGCCCGAGCACCCCGCTCCGCCATGGCCTCCTCAGTTCCCGGACCCTCCGTGGCCGCCTGATCCGCCATGGCTGCCAGAATCCCCGGATCCGCCATGGCCGCCTGATCCGCCGTGGCCGCCGGAATCCCCGGATCCGCCATGGCCGCCTGATCCGCCGTGGCCGCCTGAGTCCCCGGATCCGCCGTGGGTCCCGGAACGGGCACCGCCCTGGAGGTCACCTGTCCGGTCTCCAGGTCCTTGAGGCCTCCAGAGTGCCCACCCCCCCTCCCCTTTCGATGTCGTACGGCGCGGGACGCGCCTATTGGAAGGGGGGGGTAATGTCAGACTTTGTCTTCCTCTGCCTTCGTCTCCTCACCCATATTTGATCCGTCCTGTTCCCCATTATTAGTTGATTAGTCTTCGTCCGTATCTTGATTATGTCCCAGGTGTTTCCAGTCATGTCTCCCTATATCTAGTCTGTTCTGCCCCATGTTACTTGTGGATTATTGTTAATGTCAGCGTGTCAATGTTCTTACCTGTGTTCCTGTGCCTCCTCCGTTTGTCATCCATTAAATACCCTGTTTGTTTCTATCCTCGTCTCCTCGTTCCTGGATCCCCGTGTACCGTGACAGACATTCAGAGAAAAGACCCACTTCATGTGGCTAGAGAGACGGATAGTTATTTAACTCCTTAACATGTAGAGAGTACTGTAAAAACAGTATTTGAGTGTCTGTCTTTTTTCCTGATAGACTGTATTGCCCTCAAGTGTAAAACTTTCAAATGGAAAAAACTTCACACTTTCAGGCGATGCTTTATCAGGCCAAGCTAAATTTGACTTGACAAACTTATTTATTTGATGTTAATGCTCATTATTATCAATTAAATATCTTAGATGCTTTACAGACATAGCAAATAACACTCTTTTTCTAACACCATCCTATAATATATAAAAAAATCTGTATTTCTGTCAAAGGTTAGAATTTGTTGTTGCTGTCTGATGTCTTTTCAATAGTCTGCTTTTGCTAATTATGTTACATCAATTTGCAGAAGCGTCTCTCTCTCTCTATGTGTGTGTGTGTGTGTGTGTGTGTGTGTGTGTGTGAGTGTCATGTCTTCCCCTTGACATTTTTATGCATTTATTTTCTGTGCATTTTATTTGCCAAAATCTAAAACATGCCCTGGACACCTGTGTGTGTGTGTGTGTGTGTGTGTGTGTGTTGTGTGTGTGTGTGTGTGTGTGTGTGTGTGTGTGTGTGTGTGTGTGTGTGTGTGTGTGTGTGTGTGTGTGTGTGTGTGTGTGTGTGTGTGTGTGTGTGTGTGTGTGTGTGTGTGTGTGTGTGTGTGTGTGTGTGTGTGTGTGTGTGTGTGTGTGTGTGTGTGTGTGTGTGTGTGTGTGTGTGTGTGTGTGTGTGTGTGTGTGTGTGTGTGTGTGTGTGTGTGTGTGTGTGTGTGTGTGTGTGTGTGTGTGTGTGTGTGTGTGTGTGTGTGTGTGTGTGTGTGTGTGTGTGTGTGTGTGTGTGTGTGTGTGTGTGTGTGTGTGTGTGTGTGTGTGTGTGTGTGTGTGTGTGTGTGTGTGTGTGTGCGCGCGTGTGTGTGCGTGTGTGCGCGCGTGTGTGTGCGTGTGTGTGTGTGCGCGCGTGTGTGTGTGCGCGCGTGTGTGTTAGCATACATATTACTAGCATATTGGCTGTGTATCAGTACTTATAAAGCACATATTAATGCCTTATTTTGCATGACCATATTATACATATCCTACCCAAAACCTAAACTTAACAACTACCTTACTATTTATAAGCAGTAATTAGGATACGAGTTTATTGAGGTAAAAGTCGTAGTTAATAGTTAATTAAGAGAACTGGACCTTAAAATAAAGTGTGATCTCCAAAAGATTATTCTTTAAATGCTTGAAATTAGTAACGAGCTTATATAATTAATTAGTTAACATAACAAAAATCAATACGCTTGAGAATGAAATACTTTACAGAATTGTTTACAGGTGTTTTGTTGACAGTGGGCAGATTTTTTGCTTTCATGCATGACTGAAAATCCAAGCATTTAGGAAAATGTCCATTCTTCCTTCAGTTTGGGAGACAAATATATTCAATATAGGAATAAGACACTCGAGATCACTCAGACACAACAGACACAACAGTCTCTGCTCTCCCATTAGTAGTGTTCTATCAATTTAATTAGAAGGACAAAAAGCAATTTTCCATTGAATGTGTTCATTATGTGAGGCAAAAAGTAAATTAGAGAGACACTTGAGGGTGTTGGGGAGGGGATTCTGCAGTGGGACCAGTTGAGCGCACACCGTATGTAGGGCAAACTGTTTTTGTTTTGTTCAAAGAAAAGTGATGATAGAGAACTCATTCCACTGTGGTCAAAATTTCAGAAGACTAATTATAGCTCATGTGGTTATGTTCAATAGGAAACATGTTTATTAGGCTGTATCCCAAGTGAACTTAGAATATTCGATTTGCTTGGAAAATGCAGTCAAAACTTACAGTTTCCACAGTCCATTGCAATACATTTTCTCTTCACAGGTGAAAAAATATAATACTGAGATAGCCTAGCATTACATCTTTTAAAAAAATGCAAAAGTGTGACGTATGCTGAATCAAAATGCTGCCGCGTCCAGTTCTGAAGCTAACAGACACTGTGTTGTTGTTTTGATCATTTGTAAAGGTTTGATAGTGCTAAATGAAAGCTCAGATATGCTTGCAGCGGTACACAAACTGTGCAGCTCAATCAGACATGCAGGGTCTTGATCTGAAGTTCATCTGATCATGGTAAATTCCTATCAGAAAAGTTTGATCTTTGTTTCCGCAACTACAGCCACTCACAAACATTTGACATTCTTTTTAAGGCATTTCAAATTAAATATTCCATTTTATAAAACGTGTCTTAAAGTTGCATTGAGACATTCTTTTCAATTCAATTGTGCTCCATCTAGCTGACAGGCAACCCACCAAATATGAAGTTGTGCACATCCCTACTCAATGAAATCTTGAAGGATCTACCCCTGAAAAAAAACAACAACATTCATTTCTCATCATCCGTATTGCTGCTGTGTTTACATTCCCAGTACAAACCCTTTGCACATCCCTCTTGTTTATATTACTATTTATTAAGTCCCATATACTGTTTTTGCACATTTACTTGTTTTTGCACATCTTACTTGTTTTTGCACATCTTACTTGTTTTTGCACATCTTACTTGTTTGCACATCTTACTTGTTTGCACATCTTGTTTTGCACTTTTCTTTATTTCTTATCCATTACACTTTTTACTCTTTATTTCTATTTTTGTACCTATATATATGCTCTTGTGTGGTGTTACTTTTATATAATTTGTATTCTTTGCACTGTCCACTGAGCGGACCTGATTTGATCTACATTTCACTTTTGATTATACCCTGTATAATTTATTATGTGACAAATAAAGAAACCTTGAACCTTGAACCTTGAGATGGGATTCAAACTGTAGAAAACTAGCAGCGATGCACAGGTCTGTAGGTGAATGTCAAAAGCAGGGCATGGGTGAATGATGTGTGCTAGTTCTTATCCCTTGTAGTATCAGAGAGCAGAGCAGAGTCTAACGCCTGGTTAGTTGATATCCAGCAGATTCTGTGAAAAGAAAGTTGATTGAAATGAAGTTATCTGCTACTGCAGGTGTAGGTGCTGTTTTGAGCAATGGGGTTAAGTGAGCATGATGGGAAAGATGCCAGCCATAAGAGATGTGTTTATGATGTGCATGACTGCGGGTAAAAGTGTAGATGAGATGGCTTGAAGAAGATGAAAGGCGATAGGCTCTAGGTTGAATCATCTGGCATCCATCCACAAATGGTCAGGCAGAGTCAAGTCACCTTTATTTCAACAGTGCTTTATACAAAACAGATTTTATCAAAGAAGCTTCACAGAGATAAACAGGAAGATAGCAGCTCTGCAGAAAACACGTGTGGCATCATCCAGTTTAATTCAGTTTCAGTTTTATTCTCATCTGTGTCAATGCAGTCATATTAATAATGGTTGGGCAGTGTGTTGTTTACACTTGATAGTAACATGCATCTCAATATGTGACCACAATATGATTGGTTTTTGAAGGATAGATCTCTGGTTTCATGGCTGTTTACTGTACCTTAAATATCTTGAACTGTAATTGCACAAAAGTAGAGTAGAAAAATAACTCTTCAATTAAAGTTTCTTTGGGAAACCCAAAATGGTTCTTTAATGTATCATTGAATTAAAAAAAAAAAACTTGGAAGAGTTTATTTTGTATTGATTGAAGTTCAGACAAGGGTCTGTTGATGTCAGGCAAACCATAAACCTTCTGTGTTTTATACATTAATATGAAAATATATTTTCCAATTTTTGGACTGCACTGTCATTTTCTTTCAAAGCCACACATAAATATAAGTCTTGTTCTGGTATAACTTGTTTTAAGTGGCAGAGATGCTGGGGGAGAAACAGAAAAAGAAGTCACATGCCAGGCTTGTATTCATTTGTATAAGTTGACCTTTTCAAAGATCATACAAGCTGGCTTGTAGAAAATGTGCACCTTTTATTCCCTCTGAGATAAACCAATCAAACAACACAGTTTTCAAATCAACACAAGAATTCATTTGTATCTAGATTGACGTTACTGTCAGAAAGGTGAATGTGAACACATGCAGAATTATTCTGTAGAATTCCAAGAGGAGCTTTGGGCGCCTTTTTATAGAAATACAATAGAAGTAGAATAAGATCTTTTGAAGCTTTCAAATCTGATGTGTCGACAGTAAAGGCGAGAAAGAGTGAACACTGTGGGCAATTTCCCCTTCTTTTTACAGCGAGGACTAATAGTACACGCAGCACATTACTGAATATCTTGCATGCATCATAAACATGGCATATTTCAGTGTACAAGATCTGAAAGCAGTCATCACATGGCTTCAGAGGACTTGGAATCAAAAACTCAGAAAGACTAGTTTTAATGCATTTTTATTTTACTTTTGAATTTATTGGAAAGAATAATCACAATTTAGATCTACAGTTTATGTCTACTACTAATATACCATTCTATATTCTACTATCCAGGAAACTGATCAGTTTCAAAGTATCAAGCAGCTTGTAAAGCAACTACCACAGTGACATTTGCCAGTGGAGACCCATGTCACATTTACATTTCAATGAATCTGATCCAGTCTCTTTCTGAAGGCAGGTTTGTCACCGTCCTCTCATACTTCACACACGTCAGCACGAGAATGTCTCACAAGTAAATTACAGCTACACTGATGTACTTTTGTTTTAGTATCAGATCACTCACAGACATAATGAAGTTCTGGTCCATCAACCAGATAATGATCACAAAGCAATGGATAGCTTTGGAAATACAATCGTGCTGAAATCAAGACTCAGTGTGACTCTTTCAGAGCTTCAAGTGGACATGTTGATCTAATGTTTCATCAATGAATGTCACTTGTTTTGATTTGATCTAATATTCATACACATTGCTGGGTAGTAACTTTTTACATGTATTCTGGATACATGGATTATGAAAGTTCGTGTTATTGGAGCATTTTAAAATGATCATTGTCAGAATACAGCTACATTTTTATGAATTACATTAATACATATTATTCACACAAGGGCAGTAAATTATTAATAATTTATTGATTAATAATTTTTCTCTTTAATATTTCCCTATCTAAAAATTCTAGTTTGTGTCATACCATTTATCTTTATTCACAAATGTTGTGTAGATAAATTAGCAAACCATGCTTCTGAATTTGAGGAAAAATAGCACCTCTCAAGCAATTAGACCAGGTATGAAACAAGTTGTTATTTAAAGTTACTGAGGATAGCCATGAAACATTGCCATCATCATATTCAGTGACCTTCAGTAACTGTCAGTTCTGCAATCTGCACAAAAATATTTCAGACTTGGAAGACTTTGGTCGTGTTTAATGTCAATGTCAGTGCAGGGATTCCCACGTGTTTTTATCAGCCAAACCTCTTAAAATAAAATATTTACTTGAAGCATCTCTGTCAAAGTTAATATTTCCAATAATTTAACACATGTGCATGTTTACAGTTCTATGATGTCGGTTAATCATTACATTAACGTGCATGTAAACACAATCTTTATATGTTTTAATTTTACAGTGTTTCTGTCATGAATCTGGTTGCCACTCACTCAAACTGCACATCACCCATCGACTACATCTCCCATCATGCACTGCACTCACACATTCCCGTCCACCATTACACCAATCACACAGCTGTCACCATTCACTCATTAGTCTTGATTGTCTCACCACACCTGCACCTCATTCACTCACACACATATAAGCAGTACACATACACTCACCCATTGCGAAGTCTTGTTTTCCCCTGGCTAACATTTCTGAGCGTTCTTCCTATTCATCCTGCTATCGCTGTGTTTCACCCCGGACTGCCTGACCTTGGATCTCTGAACCTGTGCCTGTGACCCCGACTTCTGCCTGGTATTGTTTACGTCTCTGCCCTGCCTCTGATATTCCTGTTTTTGCCTGCTGACCTTGCCTGTTTCATTCTGCCTATTAAATATTGCTGCAAGTGGATCCACTCGCCTCTGACCATTCCTTACAGATTCAGTTATTTTTATTTTAAATTATAAATATTTAATTAATTATTAGCTTTTTATCAACTCACTATTAGCTCACTAATATAATATTCAATGCATTTTAAGATGTTAAAATATTGAATATATTTTCTTTTAATCAATGTAGTACATTTATGAAAAGTTAAAAACAAGTTTGATAAAAGTAGTCTAAAATGTATATTACCTAAAATGTGTAGCCCATATTACATTACTAACGATTTTCTAATATTTAATTAGTAACAGACTACAATTTATAGTAATCTATCCAGCTCTGTTTACATACTTTTAAGTGTGGCTTAAGTCCAGATATATTTTGAGCCAAGCTTGTACATTATAGGTGCGTTTTCCCCGAATCTTCAGAATCAAACAATTGCCTCATAGTCACAGGGGTTCACTTTGTCTGTTTTCTCATTCTAAACAGACACACAGTCAGCTCAACCCTGACTCCGTCTCCCCGGCCAGATCTCTTTACACGACTTGTTTCCGTTAGACACCGAGTGACAATTATAGCAATACTCCCAGAGAGGACGAACGACATGCGATCTGTGTGCGAGTCTCAAACACACACCAGAGACTATTTGAGTCCTAGCTATTTGCACCATTTTCTGATGAAAAAACACACTAAACTGTGTGTGAAACCGCGAGCGCCTTTAACTTGCAATAATCCATAGACTGATATTTATTGTAGGAAATTCTCAGTTCCTGTTAGCATGAAGTGTTTTCCGAGTAAGAAAGGACCTGAGGAGTGACATCATTTGACAGCATCCAATCAGAGATCTCGTCTAATTCATTATGTTTTCATTACCTTAGGAGTGAGGTCAGGTGATGGAGCACTCAAGGCAAAGTGTACGATCACTTTACTTGGTAATAACTTTACATGCTGTCATTTTTTACTTTAATAATAATAATAATAATAACTTTATTTTTATATAGCGCCTTTAAAACGTTTCATTTCTCAAAGCGCTTTACATAATAAAACAAACAAGTGAAAACCCAACACACACAAGACAACTAATTAAAACAAAGATAAAACTTAAAATCAAACAGTCAAGAGAAAGCTAACCCAAAAAAATGAGTTTTTAAGTAAGACTTAAAAATGCTTAAATTATGTGCCTCTCTAATTTGAAGAGGGAGTGCATTCCAAAGCCTTGGAGCATACGAAGAGAAAGCCCTGTCCCCTACAGAGCGCAACCGTGTCTGAGGAACTACCAATAGACCAGCTTGTGAGGATCGTAAAAGACGCTTGGGTGTATATAAAGTTAAAAGAGCAGACAAATATTGAGGGGCCAGACCATGCAGTGCCTTATATGTTAGCATAAGAATTTTAAAATCAACTCTGAACCACTTTAGTGAGTATTTGTCACCCATAAATGTAACTTATGTCACCATTTACTCACTTCCGAGTCATTGCGAACCTGTATGAATTTCTTTCCTATCTGGAACACAAAATACGTTATTTTGAAGAGTATGGGTAACCAAACAGTTTCTGGTCCCATTGACTTCAATAGCATTTTCTTCCACACTATGGAGGTCAGAGGGACCGACTTCTGTTTGGTTACCTATTCTACAAAATATCTTCTTTAATGTTCAAAAGAAACTCATCCATTGGAACAACTTGAGAGAGAGTAAATGATTAATGAATTTCCATTTTGGGTGAGCTATCCCTTTATGTTGTAAAGATTTCTCAAACATGTATTTTATGACAGTTTATACGTTTGTTTGGAGAAATATGTTATTCATCCTCATCATAAAGGCCCCTCGTGAAAATAATCCCAGGTCATAATACGGTTTTTAAATTTGATTGTGTTTTGTTTCCACTAGTTGCACAATGACTGTTCATGCTGAACAAAATCAAGCACTGCAGTAATTATCTCTCCATTGCTGATGTTGATGGCCTCTGCACAGCTGGTGTATGTCTGCATTAGCCAAACCACGAAAGCCTCTCAACTATCCTTGGCTTAAAGTTCAAAGTTATAAAACGTACATAGCCAATTCAATGATCTTTTCCAGCAAAAACCAAACAAACAAGAAAAAGCACAGGATTTCTGTACAAAACCGTATCACTAATATAACATTGTTGCATGTCAGCCTCAAATATCACTAGAGAAACTGTAACAGATCACATATCCCAATGGTATTAGACTGTGCTCTAAAAACCTCCTATGTTAATGAATTAACCTCAATATGTCATCGTTTGATTTCAGGTCCAATTTCTTGCTTTAGTTAATCTATGTGGAAAATATTTTGCATTGTACTCACACCTTAAAGTGGAAATTACTCCAAGTTCATCCACAGAAAATCATTTGTCTTTGTAATCTTTAGTTAAAATCTTTGTGCATCTCCGTATTCCTACGATGACGTCTGTTTGAACGGTTTAAGCAGAACATCCTTAAATTGACCAATCATCAGAGTAGGCCTACTGTAAAAAAAACAGTAAAACAACGATTATCGGCATATGTTTTACTAGTATTTAAGCTTTTCTACTTCTAGATATAAGAGACTTAAACATCATATTAGGTATATTGGAGAAATGTTATATAAAACATTAAGTTGAGTTGGTATGGAATTAATAAATGACATTTGCATTTGTCAAATAATTATCAATAATATCTGAAACTCATCATTATTTGGATGTTTTTCCAAAACTTTATAGATAGTCCTATGTAAATCAATAAGTACATCAAACTCTGCGGAGCTTGCCTTTTTGTGTTAAATCATTTACTAAAATGGTTCGTAAAAAAATTACTAAAGACATTCTCAGCCCTGGAGCACATTTTACAGTTACATGCACAGTTAAGAATGGCTTTGTCATCATTTCCACATCTCAAATGTATTAGAAAACTTGTACGCAGTACCTGAGATGTGCTTTGTATTGATTGTAAAGGTTGTATAGCAGATACTGCGGCATGTTCTGGTGTCAATGAAACAGTGTAATGTTGTAAAATAAGAGTCGTCAGGTGATAGTGTAACACTGAGACACAAGCCACGTCCTGTGAAAGGAGATAGCAGAGGGAAGTCTTACTTTTGGCAGATAGTGTTTCTCACACACAGATCCCCAGCAGGGCTTCAGCTATCCCAGATCAAGTCTGTCTGTAATTAACTTTCTGACTAACACCCGGAGGAAACTCTGAGAAATGTAACTGCTGTATTCAAATGGCTTACATCGATCAATCACTGCAATTCAAGCAGGTATTGACTCTTCTTGACCTCTACATTATTAGATTCAGTGAAAGTCTAAGCCACACACTCTTCACAGACTGTCTGATTTAAAAAGCTTTCAGTTGTCCCATAGATTATCAGTAATCACAAATCTATCTAGGTGTGTAACAGTACACAAACATGATGGTTCGGTACAACAAATTGTGGCTCTGTCTTTAAATAAAGTGATTTACAATTAATTTTCTTAAGGATAAAAATCTACCCCAGCTAATGCTATAAACTACAAGGAGCTCTACTACTTGCACATTAATATTAAATGTCATGATTAACAACAAACTATTAAATTCAAATGCTATTTATTTTCATATAATAATCAACACTCAAAAAAAAAATGTATGCATACATAAATTGCACATAAGGCAGTTTTTACATTAACTTGTAAATCTAATTATAAAATGTATGTTAGTTGTTTAAATATAATTCACACAGTAGCTATCACTGCCATTTGTTTTCATGTCAGATTTGTTGAAATATAAAATAATTAAGGCATCACTAACAGATTATACAAAAGGCTTATATTTAATGAAAAGCTCTTTTCTAGACTTCATTTCTCTAATAAACAAGCTGTGGACACTGAATCACTTGTCTGAGGTAAATGCACTGTAATGCTACATGACATTTTATTTACAAGCTGTTTTATTGACATCTGAAACACTGATTGAGTGATTAAATAAGATATGAGATGTCCAGCCATGATCAGTGGTGGTCAGTAACGAAGTAAAACTACTTCGTTACTGTACTTAAGTAAATTTTTCAAGTATCTGTACTTTACTGGAGTAGTTTTATTTTGAGTAACTTTTACTTTTACTTCACTACATTCCAAAGCATAAGATCGTACTTTTTACTTCACTACATTTCATAAAACATATCGTTACTCCTTATAATACATCACGTGCTCCGAGACGCAGAAGCGGTGTCTGATTCATAAACAAACTAATTCTTTTCAATGAACCTGTTACATCGGTTCGCAAATCGCAACAAACGATTGCAGCTGTTCTCGAGTCGACGACTCACTGATTCAAATGATCCGTTTAGAGCGAGTCTTCAGTTAACTGAACTCATAAGAACCGGGAGATCTTGTGAGCGCGCGCTACTGATGCTGTGAAAAGTAAGCTACTAATGTCGAATTTTAGGATTAATTATTGTAACTGAAAATAATATTTAGGTCAAAACTGTCAGTTGTTTGTGAACTAAATCTGCTGTAAAGGGTGATCTATTTAAGCCCACTGAAATGATTGAATGCAGACAGATCAACATCAGTGTCTCTAACTTTATGTTTTAGGTCAAAAAACAAAACATTAAAATAACACCGATTAAATAAAATAACTCATGCACGTTCATATTCCCCGCTGCTGTAACGTTAGCAGTTTTATTAAAATGCTATGCATTTAGACCTATGTGACGTCTGTTTTTATATTGTTTATCAACAGTATACATTTTTATATTGTTTAGATCAACTAGCCGAGTAGACAGATATGAATGTTTATTCATAACCATACTGAAAATAAGTAAATATTGTTAGCTGATGCTAACTGTCTAGCTAACAAGCTTGCTGGTGCTAAGTTGAGGAAATTTTTAGATATAAAGTCCAAATATCTTTATTCAGCCACCTAGATAGATTCCATCTGAGGGAAAAAGAAAGGATGTGATGTTCAGAACATAGTAACTACAGTAATTATCAGAGTGGGAAGTGATGCCCTCCGGGGGCTATTGGCCAGGGGTGTTTTTACACCACAGACAAAGTTTGAGAAGAAAAAAAATCATTATGAAAATATAATTAGATTTTCCTTAAAATGTTCTTCCTAATTTCAGGCCTAATTCTCATGTCATATATAACTGACGTTCTGCAAAACAACAAGTTCTAAAACACTTTTTTCTTCCTGGTGAAGATTAGATGGTGAAATCTGTTTTCTCTCAGGTACATGGCAGTGTAAGCTTCACAGTGAACATTACTACATCACTTTCATCAACGTAGTCCATATCAACAAAATATATATCTTGACTCTATATAGTGGTTATTTTGGGAAAAACCCAGGTATTTTGGGCAGTAAGATTATAAAAATATGTGCTAATATAAAATTAAATAAAGTAGTCTATATAAAATTGCTAAATAAATCTGTCTATCAGTACTTTTTTACTTAAGTACATAACAAATTGAGTACTTTTGTACTTTCACTCGAGTAAAATTGAAAAAGCAGTACTTTTACTTTTACTGGAGTAATATTTTATTATACGTATCTGTACTTTTACTCAAGTACTTGATCTGTGTACTTTGTCCACCACTGGCCATGATTATTAGGAGCCAAGCACCAATGGTGTGCAGGCACCTAGTTTTCTTCTTCTTCTTTGCACTTGAAGTCTGGCAGCCCATCGAACCGTTTGGTAAGAAGTTATGAAATTTGGCGCACAGATAGAAGACAGTCTCAACATTAACCATAGCAA